>JAXCLQ010070357.1:0-14276 GCA_035584115.1 Cedrela odorata
TAAGTTTGAGAAGATTAGAAAAAAAAAGTTTGAGAATTTTTAATAAAAATTAATTAAATAAAGGTTCAATATTTATATTTAAATTGTTATTCATTTTCTCAAATAATTTTTTTAATCTAAATAATTATTTTATTTTCTAATATTAGAAAATTCGAGTAAAACAAGCCTGTAAAATCAAACATATTTGATACCATATTAAATTATTATTTGATTGAAAAATTTAAATTTATTGGTGTTGGATATATAAACTGGGGCATAATGTAAAATCTAACAGGCTATAAGCTCATAATAGAGTCCCATAAAGAATAAAAGGAGGGCCTGAGGCTCGATTTGATCCAAAAAACATTATTCAAATGATAACAAAGACCTTAGATATAGTAAGGGTTGAGACCTCTTGAGGTTAAATGAAATGCCCCAGTTCTGGTTAATTCCAAGGCCCTCTCCATTAAGTCTTGGATACAATTAATAAATGAAGTCTTGGATACAACTAATAAAAGTATTGGGTATACAACACAGGAGTTCATCTTAAGTAAATAAAGAAATCTAAAAAAAAATGACTTCTAAAACCTTTCAACGGTTACGTATCTACAACGAACTCATTCTCTTATCAAATTCTTTTTAGATTATGAATGATCCTTAGTCTAGTAGATGTATTCTATAAGTAGGACTTATTCTATAATAAGGATCTTTAGTCTGGTAGACATATTCTGCGAGAATGGCTTAAAATCTTATAAAATTTGGAAAGTCGATGCTTAAAATAGAATCTTCATGATTCTTAAAATTTAAATACAATTGGAATTATTATTTTCAGATTTCATAGAATTCTATTAAATTTGAGAGACTTAAGGCACACAATAAAATAAGGCCAAGGACAACCAGGTACGCATGCATGAAATTACACTAAAGTACACATATAACTTGTTTTCTCCTCTCTCTCTCCTTAACAATTTAAAAAGAAAAACTTTAACTTAAGTATCAAAGGGTTTTAGCCGAACAACCGATTTTTTACCCTCTAGGTTTCGCCGTAGTTGCAAGCTTGATAACGTATCACCAAGAGGAAAAAGATTGATGCTGGTGTACAGAAATTCTCACGATGATTTTTGCTGCATCAGCATCTGGCGCCGTCTGTGAGAAACTGAACAAAAAGTCAAAAACAGCTACAACTAGAAGGAAAACCATGACCACTATGCTAACTTATCCAACTAGAAATCGAACAATCACAATAGTAGATTTACATAAATAATCCCCTTGAGGAGATAGGAGCGGTTAACCAGAATGATGGTAGTCGGCTGCCACTTTTGGAAGGTGTGAATCACGGTTCAGAGCTATCATCTCTGCATCACAACCCCTCCAACCCTGGAGTTACAAAAACTGCATAGTTAGTTAAAAGGCCAGTCAATAACGAAAAACAACATGTAGAAAAAGACAGGCAGATCTAAATGTTGGTTGAGGAAGTTGCTAAAATGAAAATGATACTTCATACTGGCTCTCGTGAGCTAGAAACACTTATGTCGGCAGAGGTTGTAAAAAGCAACATCCCAAGTATTCCACATTCCCGGAACCGTGAAACCAATCTCCGACAAAATACCATCAAGAGAAGATATACAATTGGGAAGAAAGAAAAAAGAAAAAAGAAAGGTTTCCAACCATCAACCTAAAGAGTTACAAGGGGAAGATACTGCCTCTAGGTTTATCCATAAACTAGAACTATAATTCTAATATTCCCTTGATGATTCAATAATTATTCGCAAGTGAGGGTCAGATAGTAGTTTTGGTCCTGAAGATATGAGAATGTTTCTTAATCGAAAAAGGCGTAAAGAGAGAGAAGGTCCTTAACGAAGTCCATCCCTAGAAAGGAGGTTCAGGGAATACAGCAACAAGGTTGACAATCTTGAGGCTTATGTCAAAAAGCTGGTGGAGGAGTTAGAGAACCAAAATAGATGAAGATAAAAGTTGCATGACGAGCCAACGCCATGATTGAGATTACACTCTAAATCTCTTTTCTCTTAAAAGATTCTAAGCCTTGTTCTTCCCAAGAAGTTCAAAATGCCTCAAATAAATCCCTTCATGGGAAAAACTGACCTATCCTTATATATGAATTTTTTCAGGAGATGATGCTGATCTAAGGACTTGAGGAGCCCTAGAAGTG
The DNA here is from genome assembly GCA_035584115.1 of Cedrela odorata. Classification (NCBI taxonomy): domain Eukaryota; kingdom Viridiplantae; phylum Streptophyta; class Magnoliopsida; order Sapindales; family Meliaceae; genus Cedrela; species Cedrela odorata. The sequence goes on from JAXCLQ010070357.1 coordinate 2,150, forward strand.
CCACTTGTTCTTATTGACGTTAAAAGGGTAAGCAAGAAAATGATTCACTAGTCTAACCCCTGGTAGTATCCATAGCTTCAAACAATTTTACAAAGTATTTGTTAACGAGTTTAGAAGAGCAAATGTTAATCTCAAAACCCCTTATTCGTTATTATTTATGAAGTAAGGGGAAAGAGAAAGCCTCAAGAATTTCGTTAAGAGATACTATAAAGAAGTAATGGAGTTGGGGCCTTATTATCACTCTTTACCATTAGAAGGTCTCAAGAGAGGTCTATGAGAGGACTGAGGTTGGTACGCAATATGCAAACCATCCGTAACTACTTACGAAATAGTTCGAAGGAAACTGTTTAATGAGATTGAAATTGAAGATCAAGTCGCCCTCAAGCTAGAAGAAGAGAGAGCAATAGGACCTTCTTACAATGAGATGCGAAAGCCGAGGACAGACTTAAGAAGAAGGCGAGATGACAGGAAAACTTTTCGAGACTCTTATAGGAAGAGGAGACAAACTTAAGACCAGAATAGAATGCTATGAAGAAGGGACAAATTTCCTCCGAGAGGATACCACCCATCAAAGAGAGATGATTTAAAAATAATAACCCATGTCCAGGGGGATAAAATTTTCACTCTCTTGAATGTTCCACCAGAGTGTCAAACACCTGACAGATGAATGTTTTGATTTCAAGAATTAGGTCAAAATGGTGATTCAAAACAATTACTTGTCAGATTTCATAGCAAATAATGCGAAAGAGCTCAGTGCTCCAGAACAGGTGGTTGGGCATGAAAGGATACAAAAGGAGCAAACCATGATGATCTTAGGCGGAATCACATTAGCAGGAAATACTAATATGGCAAAAAAGAACTATTCGAGGTATTCACTGCCAAATCCAGCCTTGGACATTAATATTATGAATGTTAAAGCCGAGAAAAAGCAAAAGATCGCATCGATTCCAATTATGTTCACAAATGAAGATGAGGTGAGAGTACACTACCCACACGACAATGCCTTAGTAGTGACGTTAGTGGTAAGAATGACTCAAGTCAGCCGAATCTTTGTAGATACCGGGAGTTCAGCCGACATCATCTTCAAAGAGACCTTAGACTCCTTAGGGATTAAAGATTTAAGACTAAGACTCGCTGAGATCGCACTTCATGACTTTGGAGAATTATGTGTATACCAGCTGGGGGTAGTGTGGTTACCCATCACCATGGGAGAAAAATTGTATCAAAAGTTAAGATGGTTGAATTTCAAGTAGTCAACCTCAAATTGCCCTCTACTATGATTCTCGGAAGGTCATTCCTTAGAATTACAAAGATGATAGAAAGCATCTATTACTTGAAATTAAAATTCAGAGCAAGGGAAGGTATTGGAATCATTAATAGAAGTCAAAAAGAGGCATGGTCATGCTTTGTTGTCTCCTTAAAAAGCTCATACTGCCTGTCAAAACAACCTTGAGGAGAAGTCCTTGAAGTTAATGATGAAAATTTGCAACACGAGCGGGTAAGGATAAACTTAAATAAGGAGGCTGAGCAAGGTAGCAAGCCTTCAGTGTTAGAACTAGCAGAAGAGCTTAAGTCCATCATCTTAAGCTAATAGACTCCACAAAAAACAATCAAAATTGGTTCTCATCACCTTCAGGAACAAAAGACGATATTCAAGAACATCTTAAGGCAACATATGGATGTGTTCACATGTACGCATGAAGACATGCCAATGATTGATCTTTTAGTAATTTCCCATTGATTCGCCATCAACCCTTAGTACAAGCTTGTAAAATAGAAGAGACATTCATTCAATGCTGAAAGAAGAGAAGTAGTGTATGCCGAGGTAGAGAAATTGATTAAGGTTAACTTTATTAGAGAAGTGCACTATCCCGAGTGGTCAAATGTGGTCATGGTCAAAAAAGCCAATAGAAAGTAGAGAATATGCGTGAACTTTATAGATCTCAATAAGGTTTATCCTAAAGACAACTTTCCACTTCTTAGGATTGATCAGTTAGTGGATTTAACAGCGGGACATGAGTTATTAAGCTTTATGGATGCCTTTTCAAGATATAATCAAATCAGAATGCACTAGCTAGATCAAGAGAAAACTGTATTCATCACCGATTAGAGGCTATAATATTACAAAGTAATGCCTTTTGGGTTAAATAACGCATGGGATACTTTCCAAAGGTTAGTTAATTGGGTTTTTAGGCCATTGATCGAAAAAACCATAGAGGTTTACGTTGACGACATGATCACCAAATCATTGAAAGCTTGAGACCATCCAAAACACTTGAAAGAAACTTTCTCATATCTAAGAGAATACAGTATGAAGTTGAATGCTGAGAAGTGCGCCTTTGAAGTCCAGGTTGGGAAGTTTCTAAGATATAAGTTTACTGAGCGTGGTATCGAAGCCAATCCACAAAAGATCAAAGCCATACTAGATTTCAAGTCACCATCCATTCTCAAGGAACTGCAAAGCTTGACTGGGCGAATAGTAGCATTAAGTAGGTTCCTGTCCAAGGCAATTAACAAATGTTTTCCTTTCTTTCAGATCATAAATAAAGGGAAAAAAATCGAATGGACTGAAGAATACCAGAATAGCTTTTAAGAGCTAAATAGATATCTCACATCACTACCACACCTAACAAGCCTTGAAATTATAGATGTGTTGTACCTTTACCTCATAGTGAGTGATTATTTTGTAAGCTCAGTCTTAGTAAAGGAGGATGCAGAAAAGATCCATTGCTCTATCTACTACATCAGCAATGTATTGTTAGACACTGAAATGAGGTACTCTCCACTTGAGAAGTTGGCGCTAACACTGGTAGTGGCATCAAGAAAGCTGCAATTATACTTCAAAGTCTATCAGGTGATAGTACTGATGAATAAGCCCCTAAAACAGATTCTACACTGACCCGACTTATCAAGTTGGCTAGTGAAATGGTCAGTTGAGTTCAGCAAGTACGACATTAGTTACTAACCTAAGAAGGCCATTAAAGGACAAGCTTTAGTGGATTTTGTAGCAAAAAGGTCAATATCCGAGCATTTCCTCATCCATTAAGTCAGGGAAGGCTCCTTAAGTCAGAAATAAGAAAATCCACCAACCTCAAATACGACCAACCTGATCTAAAATCTCTTTATTGATGGAGCTTCAAATGCATAAAAAGAAAGAGTTGAAGTTGTCTTTATAAGCCCGAAAGGAATCGAAGTAATGTATTCCTTGAAATTCAACTTTAAGGTCATTAACAACGAGGTGGAGTACGAAACTTTAATTGCAGGGGCCAATTTAGCTTAGGCTTTGAGGATCACAAGCTTGGATATTCACTGTGACTCCCAACTACTAGTCAGCCAAATTGATGAACAATTCCAAGATTGAGAAAATGATATGTAAGCCTACCTAGAAAAATCTAAACAACTCCTAAGTATTTTAAAGACTGTCATGATAAAGCAGATCCTGAGGTCAGAGAATTTTAGGGTAGACATCCTGGCAAAATTGGCCTTTACTATTAAAGAGAATAATCCCACTTGGGTCCCAATCGAAGTATTAGAACAGAAGAGCACTGATGTGAGTAACTACCAATCATTTGTAATGCAGATTGACACTCACCATAGTTAGATGGATGAGATAAAATCTTACATTTAAGAAGGGAAGCTTCCAAATAATAGAGATGAGACAAGAAGAATAAAAAACAGGTCGGCAAGGTATATTGCTATGAACGAAGAGTTTTACAAATGGGGTTATAATATCCCATATTTCAAATGTCTCGGACCTGAAAAGGCAATGAGAATTTTAGAAGAAGTTCATCGTGGAGCATGTGACAGACACAAAAAAGCTCGTTCCATGGCGCATAAAATCCTAAGGTAAGAGTATTACTAGCTAACATTCTCACAAGATATATCTCAAGTGGAAAAAACTTGCCATAAGTGTCAAGTATATAACAATATTCCAAGGCAGCCTCCTGAAAGCTGACATCCTAAATGAACCCTTGACTATTTTTCCAATAGGGATTGGATCTAATTGGCCCCATGTCCCATGCTCAAACTAGCACAATATATGTCATAGTAACCATTGATTACTTTACTTGTGTGCAGAAGTTGAGCCTTTAGCCATCCTCACCGATTAGAGGGTTATAACATTTGTTAAGCAAAACATTTTCTACAGTTTGGGATAGTTCAAGTGCAATTTGACAACTCAAGCTTTAAAGAGTTAAGTACAGATTTTTTGATTAACCTCAGGTTCGTAACATCTGTTCACCCGAAAGCCAACGGACAAGTGAAAGCTACAAATAAAGTCATTAAGAAGGCACTCAAGAAAAAGCTCAAGGAACACAAGGGTGTATGGACTGATAAACTTCTTGAAATCCTTTGGGCCTACAGAATTACCCAAAAGGTGGCTACTGGTGAGACTCTTTATAGTCTAACATTTGGGTGTGAAGTAATAATCCTTGTCGAGGTTGATATACCAACATTTCGAATCAACAACTATGATGAGGCATCCAATGATCAAAATTAACACTTGGAGTTAGATCTACTTGAAGAAAGAAAAGATCAGGCAATGATAAGGGTAGTGGCCTACTAACAAAGGGTGGCTAGATATTACAACAAGCATGTTCGACAACACACCTTCTAAGTGGAAGACTGGGTCTTGAGACAAGTTACTCTGAACACTAAAATACTAAGAGAAGGTGTTGTTGGGGCTAATTGAGAGAGGCAATATAAGGTCACCCAGATTTTGAGACTTGGAGTCTATAAGTTAGAATCTCTAGATAGGAATAAGGTCAAGAAACCATGAAACGGCGAATGATTGAAGTTGTACTACCCTAAATTTATTGGAGATTTGTAAAATCTTTTTTACCCTAAAAATAAATAAAGTCATTATTTTTCACCAAAGACTAATGAAAGATGTACTGATGAGTAGATAATTCCAAGCCAAATGATAAAGAAACATGAAGTTTGAGATAATATTATCCATCACTCGAATAAGCCCTAAGGCTGACCTTAGGACATATAAGAGTGAAAGTGGTTACTAGATGACTATTTCTAAAATATCTCGGGGTAATATTATCCAAAAGCCCAAATATGAGTGATTTGGTTCCTAAATGCCTATTTATTAAATATCTTGGGGTAATACTGTCTAAAAGCCCAAGTATGGGTAACATGGTTTTCAGATGCTTATTTGTCAAATATCTCAGGGTAATACCATCTAAAAGCCCAAGTATGGGTAACTTGGTTCCCAGATGCCTATTTCTCAAACATCTCGAGGTAATACTATCCAAAAGTCCAAATATGGGTTGTTTGGTTCCCAGATGTATATCTGTCATCTATCTTTAGACGTACAAGAGCAAATGTGATCTCTAAACGATTAAGATTTTGTAGTCATCCAATGGTAATATTATCCATTGTTCAAATAAGCCATGAACATGACCTTGAGAGGTATAAGAATAAGAATGGTTTCTAGATAATTAAGTTTTACACCCTTCTCAGTACAACGTTATCTACTTTTAGAATGAGTCCTAAGTCCAGTCTCAGGACGTATAAGGGCATAAAAATTCTCAGCTCATTATAGTACGATATCATCCCCGGCTCGAATAAGCCCTGAATGTGATCTTAGGACGTACAAGGATGGAACGGGTTCTAGATAATGACGATCCAGCCTTCATCTAAGAGCAATAATATCCAAGACCCTATCAAACTATGAAAATAAAATCAAGATGTAAAGGGATAAACAGTTCTCAGATTATTATCAGTGAATTTAAGCCAGGGAAATAATATCCAAAATTCGTTAAAACTAAAAGGTTAAGTTATGACTAGAGGGTTCCTATTTGAAGATGTTTAATTCCAGAAGTTGAGGTTAAAAAAGTAATTCCCAAAACACAAGTTCTATGTCATTAGTGTAGTTTAGATCAGTTCAGATTACTTCTTAACGTATTATCAATTTTGACAATATTCAAGTTCAGTAAATTAAATTAAGTGTTAATTATTACAAAGCAAAAAAGAAGTAATGTAACACAAAGACTAATAAACCAAAAATATTCTATTAATGATTGAGTAAAAGCTCATTACATTGTTTCCATACACATGTACAAAAAAAAGAAAAAAAAGAAAAAAAAAGAAAAAAAAAGATAAGATAAGAAGTTAGCAGAGGTTCATTGGGCTTAGCAGGGGTGGCTTTAGTTGTCTCAGCAGGAGTTGCCTCAATAGCAAGAGTAGTCTTAGCTGCCTCAGCAGAAGAGACCTCAACCGGCTCAACAGAAATGACCTTTGTTAGCTCGGCAAAAGGTCTAGTGGCTGACTCCATGGGAGGTGCATAGGCGGTTATTAGATTCAGATGAACTTCCCCTTAGGGAGAAGTTCCTCCGAAGACTCCCCATCCTAACGTGGGGGCTCACATTCCAAGGCCTCGTACAACAAATTTAAGTTCTAAACTTGAAACGTTTTGCAAGTCAGGTCAATTTCCTCATTAACTCGCTAGCGAACGAAAGCATTCATTACCTTCTCATCTTTCTCAATCTTCCTGCATAGAAGCACGTACCTCTTTCTTTTAGCATCTAAACTTTGCTTCAGCTTCTGGCACTTCTTCATAGACTTTTGATAGAGTTTCTGGCTATCTTCCCTCAATCTGATTAGCTTGGATTCAAGGGAGCCCACTCTCCTACTGGCCTCAGAGTGTAAAGACTCTGCCGTGGCAGCCCTAACATGAAACTCTTCCCTTTTCTAAGCTTATTTCTCCATCTCAAACTCGAACTTAGTCCTCTCCAAGACCAAGTCTTGCTTCGCACGCTCCGTCCTTTTATTAGCTTGTGGCACCCTTGTGGAATCATCTACAAAGACGTCTCATTGTAACACAGTCGCATATTAAAGCTGAAATCTATTAACACAAAAATGGTCAGAAGACAAAAATAAGAAGATGTACCTTCTCATTCAAAAACCAAGTGAAAACCAACTCACCCACCTTATTGTATAGTCTAACATTGCTAGACTTGACGCCCTATCAACAGTTTTAAAAATATTTTGGACTGATCTCCATGGCTTACTAGTTGATGTGGGATAGGAAATGGGTGAAGAATTTCCTTTTGTCTTCAAGGAGGTCTTTTGGGAGGAGTTGTGGCATCTCAATTGTCTCCTCATTAAGCTCACTAAATGACCTCTTCTTCCTCTAAGGTCTTTCTCCTGCCACGGCTGTGACAACTTTCCTCTTTCCTTTTTCTTTATCCATCTAGGAAGCAAGGAAAGGTGGCGTCTGATCGCCTTGAATCATAACTTCTTTACTAGGAGCTGGAGGCCTACTTGAGCTAAAGGTCTAGCAGCGCTATGAGGAGCCAAGGTCCCAATCAAACCCTTAGAAGCAGCCTTTAGGGGGCTGAAGGGCCTTCTCAGCCTTCTTATCCTTGGCTAGCTGCCTTCGAACCTTAAGAGGGTTTGGTGTCGACTTCTTTAGGGCCATTTCTCCTACAAAACAAGCCGCGTTGAGATTAGATAATGCAACCCAATAAATATGAAAGAAGAAAGAAAAGACGCTCACCAATTTGGGCATTTTTTAGGTCAATTGACCCTTAGACACCCAAAAGTCCACAAGACCTAATGAAATCAGGTTAACCTCAGAGAGGAAAGACCTTTGGCTAGATGCTGAGGACCTAGCCATCTCGACACTCTCTAAGGCTTAAGCATCTAGCTCAAGCAACTCACTCTAGGTGGTTACGTCCCTAAAAAACCTTGGCACCTGGATGTTGGTGTTGGGGTTCTAATTACCACCAAGGAAGAACTATTTTTTCTTTTAGTCTTTGTTGTATGATAGGTTGCTAGTTATGGGGTTCTGTTGTTTGGGTCGAGTCTAGAGATAGCACCATCTTGGGTTTTGTTTTGGGTTCATTTTTAACAAATATATGTGTTCAATCTCTTCGATGGAGATGATAGAATTGAAAGTTTGATGTCACAAGACAAACAGACCCGACAAGATCCTCAAATTATTCAGGTTTAATTGATAAGGGGTAATGTTAAAGGATTGAAAAATTTGGGCAAAGTACTCTTGAAGGGGTTGCCTAACCTCGAGGTGATATAGTTCTTCGTTAAAAGAAATTTTCCCCTTAAGAGGATAACTTGAAAGCTTATCCTCCTCAGGAACCCTAAGATAAATCCCCTCAAGGATGTTATAACACCTAGTATAAGTCTTTAAGTAGATTCGGTGGTAATGAAGGAGAACTAATCTGCCTCATTGTTGTCCTAGTTAGCAATACCAAAGAGGGGGTGAATTGGGTTATCTAAAAATTTAAAGCTTAAGATTCAAGTGATTAACAATGTTGTGCAATAAATAAATCCTCTCAGGGATGTTATAACACCTGGTATAGGTTTTTAAGTCGATTCAGTGGTAATGAAGGAGAACCAATCTACCTCATTGTTATCCCAGTTAGCAAAACCAAAGAAAGGGTGAATTGGGTTATCTAAAAATTTAAAGCTTAAAAGAGTAGAGAGAGAGACAATGCAAATACTGAATTTATAGTGGTTCGGCAAGCTAGACCTACATCTACTCTCTCAGTTTTGGCTCATCACCGAGGTTTGACTATCTCTTTATTTCTACAGATTAAGTGAAACCCAATCAACTTATTCCGAGTAAAGATAAACTCCATACAATCTAGAAATGTAATTTTGTATTTAAGGCTCTCACACTAGAGCTAATATATCAATAAGCTTGTACGAGTAATTTTCTCTCACTAAGAAAGAATAAATGACAATTACAATAGAGAGAGAATTTGTTCACGTTGAGAATTTTCAGATGAATGTTGAATGATTTCCAAATGTGCTCTGTTATTCTCTTTGTCTTCAAGTTTTCTATTTATACTTATTCTCTTTGAGAAGACCCTTGTGTCTAACGGTTTGATTAGGTGCATTTAATATCTGCCAAAAATACTACAAAAGTTATCGTTGAGCTTTAAAACAACACGAAGTATCAATCCATTTAACCAAAATTTGAATCTTAACTTGTCTTGAATTCCAAGTATCGATCATTTCTCCTTCGCGTATTGATCTGGTTCTCTTTGTAAGTATTTTTTAACTCTCTAGAATTGTGAGTATCGATCTCCTTAGCTCAGGTATCGATCTGGTTCACTTGGTAAATATTTTTGAACTCTCTGAAATTAGAAGTATCAATCTCTTCAACTCTAGTATTGATCTGGTTTGCTTAGTAAATATTTTTCAACTTTCTAGAATGCCAAATATCGATCTTCTGAACTCTGAGTATTGATCTTCTCTATACGTATCGATATGCTTCCTCTGAGTATCGATCCTTTTGGCTTGGTGAATTCATATGAGGCTTTTGTCTTTGCAAGATATTGATCTCTTCACTTGCAAGTATCGATCTTCTTCAAGTGTATTGATTCGTTTAGCGAAATTGTCGATCCTTTGGCTTCAAGTATTGATCCTGTAAAGCTAAAAACACACTTCTCATAGAAAATTGTTTAGTTTGATCACAAGTACATTCACATACAATTTTGTTGATTCTTAATATGTTTAAATCCATTTTATTATTAATATATTAATTTTACATTACAATAAACTTGGTCATCATCGAAAATACACTTACATATCATGATATCATCAATTTCACATTTTTAATTACTAACATGATATCATTACTCATATGATATTTGGTTGCACCTTCTTCGATATAAGAGGAACAATGACTAGTTCTGTATTGTAGTTGTTTCCTCTGGAGGCAGACTCGGCGTCACTTGAGACAAAACTCATTTGTATTCATAAGGAAAAAAGCACAAAATAAAGAGCTGCCTAAGATCATCAACAACTCGAGAAATGACTACCTAAAGTCTCTAACCTTAAAATCTATCTAGCATTTGCCTTAATCAACCAAAATGTCCAAAAAAATCCAACAAGAATGAAGAGTTGCAAGGTGTAATGAAAACTTACTGGATTTTAATTAAAGAGGACAAGAACCTTGGAATCCTTGCTTGAAGTGTGAAGTCTTGCTGCTATTGAAATTACCTGAAATGTGAAGGAAATGACGGTGTGAAATGAAGACAAAGGGAGTGAAAGAATGGAAGGATAAGTATTTAAGGGAGTAGAAGAACCCCAACCACCCATACAAGGAATAGACCAAGGGACGAGATGATGTCACGTCAAATGAGAAGTTAGGAGGATGTTTTTCATAAATGTGAAAGGAGACCACCATCATAAGGGTTAACAGGATCTATCAAGGCCTAAAATGTTGTGACCTTGGGGATAAGTTAGAAGCTGCCACGTGAATAGAGGTTGACGAGTTCCTAGCAGGCATTTAAGTTTGGGGAACAGGCACGTCTTTCTAAATCATACTTTTAGTTTTTGTCAAAAATAATTATTTTTGACTAAAACTAGGAGGCTTGATGTTTGATATGTAAGTTGGGGCATAATATAAAGCTCAATAGGCTATAAACCCATAATTAAGTCCCATAAAGAATAAAATGAGGGTTCGAGGCCTAGTTCGATCCAATAAACATTATCTATGGGATAATAAAGACCTCAGATATTGTAAGGGTTGAGACTTTTTGAGGTCAGATAAAAGGCCTCAGTTCTAGTTAATTCTGAGGCTCCCTCATGAGGTTTCAGATACAACTAATAAAGGTCTTGAGTATATAACACAGGTCATCATCGCAGGTGAATAAAGAAATTAAAAAAAAGGACTTTCGAGATCTTTCAACAGTTACGTATCTATAACGAACTCATTCTATTTTCAAATGCTTTTTGGATTATGAAAGATCCTTAACCTAGTAGACATATTATATAAATAGGGTTTATTCTATAATAAAGATCCTTAACTTGGTAGATATATTCTACAAAAAGGACTCAAAATCCCGTAAAATTCGAAAAGTCAATGCTTAAAATAGAATCTCCATGATTCTTGGAATTTAAATACAACTAGAATTATTATTTTCATATTCTATAAAATTCTATTAAATTTGAGAGATTTAAAGTAACCTATAAAAAGAGGCTAAGGATAACTAAATACGCATGTATGAAACAACCTAAAGTACACATATAACATGTTCTCCCCTCTCTCTTTGTCTCTCTTTCTCCTTAATAATTTAAAAAGTAAAACCCCGATTTAAGCATTGAAGGTAGAAGTGTGAAACGGTTCCAGTTTAACCCGAAATAGCAAAAAATTGAATCGAAAAAATAGATTCTGAACTAGAAACGGTTCTTTTAGGGTAGGTTCTGGTTCCAAAAAATTCAAAATCGATTCTACAATATTTAGAATGAACCAAAGAACCAGTTAGATTTAAAAATAAAAAATTATTTTTCAAATCAAATGAATTAAACCCCACCTCATGTTCAAATACAAACTCTTAATTATTAAACTACATATATAAAGTTACTCAATTTATTAAAGAGAGTATGTTAGTTGCATAAAAAAAAACTAATCAATGTGTTTATGATATTTCATTTAATTTAATTTATCATGTTGTTTGTATAATAATTTAATAAAATCGTGATGTGTATATATTTATTTTAAAATTATCAAAATAATTAATGATTATAATAAACAAATATATTCATGATATAATATTATCATATATATAATTGTACTATCATAAAAAAAAAATTAAAGTTCTCTTTTTAGTGATTTATAATTTTAATTCGAATAATAATACAATATTTTTTCAATAATTTGTTTTATATAAATTCTTATTAATAACTTATTTCTCTTGTCTTTCGTTTACTTAAATTTTCATCGTGTATACGATAATTTTATAACTTAATTTAATTGATTTTATTTTTAAAATTTTTTTATTGAATTAAAAATTATAAAAATTGAAATAATTGATAAACATGATATCCTGTTTTGGAACTAGAACCGAACCAAAATAATAATAAAAAAAAAAGGTACCATATTAAATAAGGTAGGTTACAATTCAAAAATTTAGGAACCGAATTATTTAGAATAAGTTCTGATTTCAAGTTAAACCAAAACCCGAATCGATTTTGAACACCCTTAATCGAGCATTATTCCAAAGATTGTTGTGTAGGTCTCAGTTTTCATGAATGTTGAAGCATTATATAATTTAAGAGTTGTAATTACCTTGTTATTTCCTATTATTATTGTTAACAATTAAAGTCGCTTGTTTGCATAAGTTCAAAATTAATTTTAAGAATAACA
>JAXCLQ010070368.1:0-14275 GCA_035584115.1 Cedrela odorata
ATATAATTATTTCAATAGCGAATCAACTCATATTCTTCATCATATTATTTCAATTAGCACAATTCAACACAATTTGATGTTTCCTAAGCAAAAATCAAATTAAATTCAAATGAATAGTAAAACCTAGGCTTCAATTTGTTCCAAATCTTAAAATCATGCTTGAAATGGGTAAATTGACTTACCGGTGACTTGTTCAAACCATTAGAAAGTTCAATATGTCACTTAACTGCAAAAGCCCTAATTTTTCCCTCAAAACCCATTTTTCTTGCATTTTCTTCCTCATTGTTTCTTGCGTTTTCTAGCCCAATATCAGTATCAAATCGAAGAGATGATAAGGTGTCATTTGGTGACAAAATTTTCAAATTTAATCGGAAGAAAATGGAGAAATTGTAGAGAGAAGTGAGAGAAACATTTTTGACAAAGAAAGAAATAATTTAGCCTTCTTTTAGAGTGAGAAAAGGCTTCAAGACACTATTTAGACTTGGGTATATACAGATAAAGTGTGAAAAGACCAAAATACCCTTAAAAATCTTGAAAAAACTAAATTTTTATGATGAACAGTGCTGTGAACAGTATCATAAACAGTGCGTTACAGTGCTATGAATAGTACGTTAAACAACCTTACTACAGGTCGACCATTTTCCAATTTGGTCGACTGGATTGATACTGTTCACCAGCATCGATAATGCTGCCGGTCGACTATTTTCGACTTGCTACAATAACTTACTATAGTACTTACTACAACATTTCATTATTTTTTTCACTGTTTGAAAATCTTGCAATTTGGTCCCTAAAAATCTTTTAATTTAATCCATTTTCAGATTTTGAAAAATATTTATAAATCTATATTAATCATTTAATTAATTCAACTTAAGTTCTCTTAAGTCTCGTTAATGTATCAAATAGATCTTGAATCTTGCACGTGTGATACTAAATATCTTTAAATAACCATTTTACCCCTGTGTTCAAAGAATAAGGTTTACATGTTTTCTAACTTAATGGTAATTTTTATACACTTTTAGGTGAATAAAAAATGTAAATAAGTAAGTATGTTTGTTTTTGCAACTTAATGAGAAATTAAAAAAAAAAATTAGGTGAATAAAAAATTTATTATTATTATTATTATTATTATTTGATGTGTTTATATATTTTTGATGATGAATATATGTTGATGTGTATCTAGTTCTTGATAATTTGTAGGATGAATATTGTTGAATATGTTTAAATATAAAGGAGATTGGTGTGTTTATATGTTGTTTATGTTGTTAATGGTGCAAAACTAAACATATTTCTTGTGAGTAATTTGTATATAAGCAAACAATATTGATACATGGAGCATGGAGGATCGATATATATAGTAAATGTCGATATGCAAAATACAAATGATCGATATATTCAAATCAGATATTTTAAAAGAAATTACAACTTGAGCCAGATCAATACATACAGCAAAAAAGATCAATACAAACAAGTTAGAGACTTTAAAAGAAATTACAACCTCGACCAAATCGATACTTTCTTCAAAGAGATTTACACTTTTAAGTTAGAGACTTCAAATAAAATTATGAATTAAACCAGATCGATACATTGAGAAGACAAGATCGACACTTTATGTCGGGAAAAATTTATAAACATTTGAAGTTAACAAACGAATCAATACTCACTTCAAACAGATCGATACTTGATGTAAATCCTATTCTTCGAACATAGGGGTAAAATAGTTATTTAATGACATTTATTATCACACATGCATTGTTTAAGATAAATTGACACATTAACGAGACTTAGGCGAGCAAAGGTTAACTCATAATATGAGAAAAATTAAATTTGGTTCAAAGAATAATAGAAATTTAATCACATAAATAAATAAATAAATAAAAAGGGACTAAACTGCAAGGTTTTCAAAGTCCAAATCGCAAGATTTTCAAACAGTAAAAACTGAGTTACTGTAGTGGGGATACTGTAGCAAATCACTTGACCGGTAGAATGTACATTGGGGATCTTACTGTAGCACTATAGTGACTGGTAGAATAGGTGTTGGACGGATACTGTAGCACATTGTAGTACTATAGTGGCGCTGTAGCACGCACAGTATGGTTATTGTAGCAATTCGGTCGACCAGTTAGAGGAAGCGGTCGACTGGTTCGCTGCAAATTTAGGTTTTTTTTTTTTTTTTTAAATTTTCTAGGTATTAAGGGTATTTTGATATTTTTACCCTTTTTCTATATAAACACACTGCCTCTAATAGTTCTCTAACCTTCTCTCATTTGCCACAAACAAAAAAATTCATTATCTCCCTCCCCAAAAACCATCCCTCTCCCCTCTCCGTTTCTCTTCAAATTTCTTCAAATTTCTTCCGATTATCTTACAAATTTTCACCACCAAATTACTCTCCAACTTCTCCTCTTCGCATTGGTACAATACTTGGGCAAGAAAATGAGAGAATAAGCGAAGAAGAAAAATAAGTTTTGAATCAAATTTGGAGCTTTAGCGTGTAAACAATAAATTAAGGCTTTTAAGGGTTTAAACAAGTTATCGGTAAGCTTATTAACCCATTTTAGGCTCAATTGTAATATTTTGCAACATTTGATATTTGGGGGTTACTGTTCATTCGAATTTACTTTGATTTGAGTGTAAACAACAAATTAGGGTTTCTAAGGTTTTAAACAAGATATCGGTAAGTCTATTAACCCATTTTAGGTTCAATTGTAATATTTTGCAACTTTTGATATTTGGGATTTACTGTTCATGTGAAAATTTACTTTGATTTCGTATAGGAAATATAGTTTTGGGTTGTTTTGCAATAAATTGAAGTATATAATGTTATATATATGCGTTGAACGTTGTTTGGAATAAGTACGTTCGTTTAGATGGAAATGAAAATTTTGAAATTTTAATGATTTCGCGTATGAAGTGTTAAATAGTATTAAGTAGTGTTAATTGATCTATTGTGATGAAAATGTATGTGAAATTGGAATATTTACGATCATGGGATTTCGTTGTTGGGAATCAGATAAATGACCTTGTTCGTAAAGCCTCGTAATGTAATGTGTGTCAAACTAATGAATTGTGGATATATTATACACGAACATCGCATTTAATGCATGTTATGATTATTTGGATATTGAAATTTAGGAGACTGCGCATGTGTGATATTATGCGCCGAACACACGATAGTGGAACCTAGTTGGCACGAAGAGTAATTGTAGGAGTAGTGACCCTCCCTTAACTATGAGTAGATTATTTTTACATATTTTATAACATTTAATTATTTTATAAAACTTACTGTTTTATGAATTAAGAAATAGTTTTATTGTTGTTGTTTTACAATAATTGTGTATGGCTTGTAAACGGATTTGATATACATATGGCTATGAGGCCAAGAAAGATGATATTGTTATATTCTTAATGATCATGAATTATTAATGTAAATTAAATTTTGTTGAAATATTTACAAATGATTGTATACTTGAATATTTGTGTAGATTGTATTGGTGATATAGCCGGGAATGCGAGAATTGTATGTGGCTGTAGCTACAAGGTAGTAGTTTAAGGATGGACCTATTGAGAGGCCGTCTAGGTGAGTACACCCCAGGTGGGGCAGTTATATGGGTGATTGTTATAGAGATGCCAACTTGCGAGATTATCGATGATAGTCATGAGTATCACCACATGACTACTCGAGGCTAACATTAGTGGTGGGCCAATTTTATAAATTAACCTGCATTATTTATCCTTAAAAGAATTATTTTTATCAAATGAGCATTGTTTTTCGTGTATAAAGTCCATAACGGTCTCAGGGTTACCACTACGAAGGTAATCACTGAAAAAGGGAGTCAGCCCATTGATTTTGAATAACAAGCCATAATTCCTTGAAATAAATTATTTTAAGTGCATTTATAAATATATTTATATCCACTCACGGAGTATATCTCTCTATACTCACCCCCTTACCTTCTAGTTTCAGAAAATCAAGTGTAGCTAGGAATAATAATTGGTGATGGTGATCAATTAAAGGCATAAGTCCTTCAAGTACCATTTTCCTCATTGACTCACAGACTGTTTAGATTAGTCCACTCGGTATACTTTGAGAAACTATTGTATGTATTCAATTATTAATGAAAAATATTGTATTTCATTGAGTTCACTATAATAATTGTAAATTAAATATACTTTTCCTTGTGTATTGATTGAAATATGTATCAGAGAGACAAGTTTATGAGAATGTTTATACAGGGGACAAGTACCCAAGTAGCTTTACAGGTCTGAGGGATATGTTTAGAGATTTAGAATGTGTCTCGAAAGTCTGTGGCAATTGTTACGTGTGGACCTTACGGCGGAGGCATGATACTTGAAGTATAGGAAAATTTCCAAAATAAACGGATCGATCTCTGAGGTTACACAGATAGATATTTATTATAATTTTTAAATATAACGGCTAGTTATTGTATAGTCAATTCTGAAAGTCAAACTATCCATTGGAGAAAATCTGAGAAATCTTTTGAACTATAAATAAAGTTCTCTTAACAAAGAAAAGTAGTGAATAGAAAATGAGAACAAGTGATAAAAGTTGAGATATATCAAGAATTAAAAAAAAAAAAAGTGAGCTACAAATTATGAATCCTCATTCTCTTTTTTATTTTTCTTATCCATCTTGAGAAAAAATCTATTTTGAGCTGAAATTTTAAGATCAATCTTTGAGAGGAAAATTCTAATATCTTTTTAAGGTAATTTTTTTATTTGGGTTACACTTCATCTATTCAAAATAAGTTGTTGTGGTTGTCTTTCACCGCTAAGAAAGAGTTGTAATTAAGTATCATGGCCATCTTTCATATTGACTTAACAACCAAGAGTAGTAGATATTATGGTCACCTTTAGTAATGTACCATCTCAAATGTTTGAAGGACAATTTACAAATAGACTACCCTTCTTTAATGATAATGATTATGCTTTTTGGAAAAAGAGAATCTCAATTTACTTGTCTACTCTTTATTTTGAAATTTGGAGTATTATAGAAGAATGATAAACTCAACCTACCATATAAGATGTAGTTACTAAAATGACTATAGTAAAACTTAAGAGAGATTAGACTTTGGAAAAAAGAAATCTTTATGTTCTAAATCGAGAGTTAGGCTTAACACTTGTCAAAAGGTTTCTAAACCTAAGAAGTGTGTTATTAAATCTTTGAATGGCTTCGCTGAAGGTTTACGATTGTATCTAATATTAGTAAAGGACTTGAATATGAGTCAGTGTGTGGGAGCGAGTTAGGCTCTATAAATAATGCCAATGAAGTACAGGTATGGCCAAAAGGAACAAGAATAACAATTAAGGAGCTGATTTGACGATTTAACCAAACTGTATGTAACCAGACTGTAGTTTATATTACAATAATTTTTCAATTGCCATCTCAGGGTTTTAACCTGTGTTCTAGACTTTTTGAAAGAAATATACTGGGCTTCCCAAAACTTTTTCAACGTAAGGTTGAAGGAATTAGGGTTTTGGTGGAGAAAGATGGTTTTGGCGTGGGAGAGATAATAATGCTAGATGAATAATACTGACTTAAGCTTAGAACCTGGCACTTAGACTTGGAATTTAATGCTTCAACCGTAGAACTACGTTGCTAAAGATGACCTATTTTATAGGTTATGAATATCGTAATTCACCTTAAATCATCGTGTGATTATATTTAGTAAAAAATTGAAATTAAGATTTTTGAAATAAAAATGAATTTAAGTGTTTTAACCTTAATTAAATATGCTAAAGTAGTTATAATATATACTCTTACTTTAGATAAATTCAAAAAATTCAATTAAAA
Organism: Cedrela odorata; assembly: GCA_035584115.1. NCBI lineage: Eukaryota > Viridiplantae > Streptophyta > Magnoliopsida > Sapindales > Meliaceae > Cedrela > Cedrela odorata. The sequence goes on from JAXCLQ010070368.1 coordinate 5,816, forward strand.
TATAATTTTAAGTAGAAAAATACTACTTTTACGAATATTTAACTAGAAATAAAAGATTACCATCTAGTTCAAGTGGTAAACTCACCTCTTTGGTTGAGAGTTCCCATTAGGGTTCGAGCCATTGGTGCTTGCACATTCTCTCCAATTGCTTGTGAGAGTAGAAATGATGAAGTCTAATTACTTGTGAGAGTAGAAATATTTTAGAAAATCAATTACTAGTGACTCTGGAAATCTTAAGAGTAGAATTGCCCAATGGGCTTATTCTTTGTGAGAGTAGAAATGCCTGAATTGGAAGTATTCTCTTTAATTACTTGTGAGAGTAAAATTCTTTGGTGTAGTCCAATTACTTATAACAGTAGAGATATTAAATTGGCATATTAAGAATTTTTTTTCACTTTTTTTTTTTTTTAAAAAAAAAAGCAAAAAATAAGCGCGGGTTTGTAAAAGAGAAATTAGATGGCATCATTATCATGTGTCTACTAAAAATGCTTTTTTGAATAATATCTATGGAAAGAAAAATTAATGAACATATATACCTAAATGCGTATAATTTCTCTTCTTACATAATTAGCGTGGAGGAAAGATAGCCATCAAAACTATGGCTCTCTTACAATTGATTAAATAAACATACATAAAACGCACAAACATTTATTTATTTTATTTCATAACGTCAACTTATCCATCTCCCTTCTAAGTGCGCTAGCTCTGACCAAGCTCCCAATCGTATTGACAGCCAACTTCAAATCCTCAAGTGGATTCCCAGGCACCACTCTCTTGTACAAATAGCTATCAAATGTCATCTTCTGCACATACTCGTCCGCGCACATCTCCACAAATGCTTCCCTCGCCGGATTCGATCGGTAAAACACCTTCTGCAACACATCCAAAACCTTATAAGTTGGCCAATAAGTCTTATCCCATTTCTCTAAGTACTTCCTCAAGTCCCCTTCATCTATCATCCTTGTTCCATTCTCTGATCCTTCAACAATGGCCTCTGCACACATTCTCCCACTCTTTGCTGCAAAGTAGATGCCTTCCCCCGAGCATTTTGTTACGTATCCGGCTGCATCTCCCACTAAGGCTATTCTCTCCTTTAGCCTCCGTGGGCGGGGGTGTTCCGGAATTGGGTGTGCCTCCACTCGAATTATCTTACCACCAAGGATTTTGTCCTTGGCTCGGTTTCTAGTCGCTAGTTGGAACTTCTTTATATCACCTTTGTGTGTCACTGTGCCTGTACCAACTGCTACATGATCACACTTGGGGAAGACCCACCCGTAAAAGTCTGGCGAAACATCGTCGCCAACGTACATTTCAGCCAGGTTCTCATAGTATATCATTTTTTCATCTGGGATTTTGACTCTTTCCTGGAATAAAGCAGTTTCAGGAATAATTGTTCAATAATCAACATTTACAATTCAGCAAAGTATCAGGTCGTAATGCAGATAATTAATACAATTAGTGTTGGATTAACCAAAAGCGACTAAACTCAATAAGTCAAGTGAATCGTAATTAGCCACAACTGAAATATTAATTACCTGAAATGCAATGGCGTAATCATAATCACCAGCATTAATAGATTTGGCAACCCTGGAATTGGCACCATCGGCTCCAATAATTGCATCAACCTCCAGCGTCTTCCTTTCACCGACGCCACCCTTTTTCCCATCATATTCAGTATAATGCAAAACGTACGATTCTTGCTGATTTCTAGGCAAATCCATCTTCATAAACAACCCATTTATCACCCTCGCCCCGTTCTTCTCTGCCCGCTCTCTCAAATACGCGTCCAGAATCTCCCTCCTCACCATCCCTATATACTCGTGCGGCTTAAGCGTCTGCCCAATATCCACCGCCACATTCGACGGCGATATCATCTTCATTTTGGTCACCTTTCGGTCTATGATATCTAAGGGAAGGTCAAATTCCCCCACCATGCACAGAGGGATCGCCCCACCGCATGGCTTGCAATTGTCAAGCTTTCGCTCGATCAGGAAAGTTTCCACGCCGTTTTTGGCCAGAGTTTCTGCGGCTGAGCCGCCCGCGGGGCCTCCACCTATGACTGCAACTCGAAGGTTGCGGTTACTCAGTTTTGGGCTGGTTTTTGCGGCAGAAACTCTGAATTTATGCTGACGTGGAAGTGGGAATGTTTGGTTGACGAAGTGGAGGTGTTCTTGCGCGGTGTGGCGAAGTCCGGAGAAAGATTTGAGAGCCATAGTGGAGGCCATTGCTAGGGTTTGAGAGAAGACTTAGAGTGTGAAAAAGGGGAGTTTAAGGTGTCAGGGTTTCGCTTTGTAAAAATATTTTGTTTTATTTCTTTGCGGATGGGGGGGATATGGTTTGGGATTTTTGTGTAGTAAAGGCCGTTGGATTTATGAAATGGAGGGTGGAGATTATATATGGATAACGAGAGAGATTTTTCAGATGGGTTTTGGCAACGTGGTGCAGTTTACAATGGAAGTATGTAGTTGCTTCTGTCTTAATTGGAGTGAGTGGCTGATGTTGTGACACGTACGAAATTTAATTTCACTCAGGCTGATGTTTTAATTTGTTTTTTTTTGGAATTTTTTTATAAATATTATTAATGATGTTTGTTTGCACCCTTAAGCGTCAAATGGACTCCCAATTGCCAAAATATTGTTGGTATAGTTAGCTGAATTAATTCCATTGCTTTATTGTTGAATTAAAATATGATGCAATTACTATTTTTCATAAAAGAAAGAAAATAATTTTATTTATTATCTATAAACTAGTTTTCTTTGAAGAATCATAAGTACTTTTTTTAATTAATATTTTAAAAATACATTTTCCAAATTAAAAATTATCAGATAGAAACTTTTCTACACAATAATTTATTTATTATTTATAAACAGTTTTATTCAAAAATAATATTTATAAAAAAAGTTTCCAACAAACCCACTAAGAGGATAAAGCAAATGATCTCTTTAGTATTAAAAATAAATTTATCCTTATATAAAAATTTTACTAACTTTATAATCACTTTTACATTTTTAAATTGCAACAAGCTAATCTATCTAAGGTTGATCATTAAGCTTTCCAGACTACTCTAAAAACTCAATCTTTCTACCTATATTACCATTCTCAATAAATTGATTCTTGAGGAATTGTACGTGTCTATTAAAAATTCTTCAAATAGCATAAAAGTAGAAATAATATCTTAAATTATCGTTAGTATATCCAATGAATTGACCTTTTTCAAACTTAGTATTTAACTTTTCAGTGTTAACTATTTTAACATAAGTTGGACATCTCTAAAACTTCATATATTTGAAGCTTGGAAGCTTCCCATACTATATTTCGTACGATATCTTGAGAACTGCTTTGGATAGAATCCTGTTCAAGATGTAAATTGCAATGTTTATGATATATCCCCAAAGATATGAAAGTAAGTTCGTGAAGCTCATCATGGATAGTACCATATCTAATAAAGTACGATTCCTCCTTTTTGATACACTATTATGCTGTAGTGTATAAGGAGGTGTAAACTGATAAAATATACCATTAATTTTAAGAAATTCTAAAAATTCAGTATTTAAGTATTCACCTCTACGATAAGATCATAAAATCTTAATACTCTTTCCTATTTTTTTTCTACTTCATCTTTGAATTATTTGAACTTTTCAAAAGATTCAGATTTGTACTTTAATAAGTACACATAACCATACCGTGAATGATCATCAGTAAATATTATGAAATATGAGAAATCACCTTTGGCCATTTCACTAAATTGACCACATACATCAGTATGTATTAATTCAATAACTTTTATAGGTTCTTTTCTTTTCCCTTGTCCAACAAGGGTTGATTTGGTCATCTTTCCTTAAAGATAGAATTCACAAGTTAGGTAGGGTTTAGAACTTAATGGATATATCAGTCCATTATTACCCATATTTTTAATCCTTTTATCAGTCTTTTCTTATTAATAGTATTAGTCATGTTAATTTCATTAGTCTTAAGAACATATAAACCATTTATATTTAAGCTAGTGTTAATCAATTTATTTATCAAATAAATGCAACATTTACATCCATCAAACATAAAAGTGCAACATTGTTTACACAACTGATTGATAGACAAAATGTTTCTATTGGCAGTATCAAAATATATAGTTTTGTACAATATAAAAATATGACCCAAAGATAAAACAATTCTGCAAGTCTCTGAGCAAGTGGCAGCAACTGTTACTCTATTTGCTATCTTTAGTCTCATTGTACCCTTTTTCAATAACTACTTACTATGAAAGTCCTGTAACCATATATAAATACGAGAAGCGGCAGCTGAATCAATTATTCAGCAATATGAATCTTAAATAACACTTAATTCAGTTTCAATAACATGACATGAAAGCGTACCTTGTGCTTTTAACTATCTCAGGCTCTCCATGTAAAGAGGATAGTTCTTATTCTAATGTCTGAGTTTCTTGTAATGATGACACTCATCATTGGCTTGACTATTAGCAACATGTTTGCCTTTGCCCTTCATTTTCTTTTTCTTAAAGAATCTTCCTTTGGGTCTTAACCCAAAAAATTTCTTGCCTTTATTTTTTGATATCTTACCATAAGACATCACAGCAAGAACGGTCTCCTTCCCTTTTCCCTTAGAGAATTTTTTATGAAATGAAATAATTTCATTCATAAGTTTAAGAAAAGTGTGTTCCAATTTGTTCATGTGATAATCGATAACAAATGGTCAAAGCTAGACGAGAGTGATTAAAGGATCAAATCCGCCTGTAACCCAAAGTCTATAGAAAACCCCAAAGAGCTCAACTGACCTATGAGATTTATCATTTTCATAAGATGGTACTTTGAAGGCACTCTTGGATTAAGCCTCATTCCAAACAAAACAGTAGATAACTCACACCGCTTGTAGTTGGAACTCTCCCTAAACATTTCCACCAAAGAAAGATAGACCGCCGAGACATCCTACATATTCTAATGCTAAGTTTGTAAGTTATCACTTATAGATGCCAACATATACGATCTAACTTTGAGATTATCATCCTTTCATTTCTAGACGATCCCAATCTCCTCTAGTGAAGCCCCCTCAAAAAGGAACTTGGACGTAGGCCCCTAAAGGATATAGCCAATCATTTTAGAATCTAGAATGATTCTAAAATTCCGATACTAAACCTTAAAATTAGGTCCAGTAAGCCTATGAATGTCAAGGATTTTGAGAAGAGGGTAAGTATTATTCGTTCATTAGAAAAGAGATTCAATATTTGATGATCTGCAAAAAAATGAAATACATCAGAATGTATAAAAGTATATACCGAACTATTCCGTTACAGACTTAAAACCAAATAGTGCTCCCACTATTTTAATTATATTCCATACTCCCTCAATGAGAAAACTGTAATCAAATTATAGGTTTTCATGTGTGATCACATTCTTATCAAACTCACAAAACCTTACATAACAGTTATTGATCAAGTAAGCCCAATAAGTTAGAAACTCATTTCTGTTTGTAACTCTTTACAAGACATGATCAATATACCTCTAACAAAAGACACCTCACCTAATAGTTATTGGTGTCTCAACTTAGTTAAGCTAGACCCAATGCCTTTTCTTGAATATGAGTGAAATCAAACTCCTTACCTAACAGTTATTGGAAGTCAAAGATTTCCTATCAAGAAACATGTCAAATAGACTAAGACACGCCGTGAGAGACTTTAATTTCAAATGATATTAGTTTAGTAATGAAATTCAAAATCTATATCATCCAATGATACCAATTTCAAATTCAACACATTACTAATTGATCAAATCAATTTAATAAATTAATAAATTAATTTATTGGAGAGAGACTTTAATTGATACAATATCAATTTATCGATTTATGTTCATAAAATTACTCTCACTAGAATTCTTTTAATTTTAGTTGAATCAAAATAAATTTGAATCACTATTCTATTCAATTTTAATTCGGAGTATTATTTTTTCTGTTTAATTGAACAATTTCAAGCCTGGAAAATTTTAATTTCAACAAATTGAATTTTCGGTAATAGGAAATATACTAATCAAATTAATACTTATGAAAGTTGTGGTTAAAGGAAAGTTATAATATTTAGAGATTTTACAAGAATGAAAAAAAATAAAAAAATAATTTTACCTTTTTTTTAGGAATAAATCGATCCACCCTCTTAGGGTATCGATAAGTTTTTAAAAACACAAAGAGCAAATAATGTGCGTCTCACACGGATCGATCATTTCTAGCCAAGGATTGATCTATGGCTTGCCCAAATTTCATGACTCATTGTAACGACTAAAATTTTATATAATTGTTATAATAAAGTTTTGGTAACCAAAATAATTTTTTTTAACTTAAAAGATTAATAATTGTAAAAATAAATTAACTTTAAGTGGGTTATGGAATAATATATGTAATTGTGCCTAATGGGTTACTGAATTTTACAAGGAATGGGCTAAATGATTAAGCCTCTTTGAATTAATAAATTTTGGATTAAGTTAATTTCAAATTGGGCTTAGAAAATTTATAGGTAAAATAAACCCATTAAGCCCAAAGTGGTCGGCCTATGTATTTGCATTTAAATGATTTATTTTGTTTTTTTTCATTTTTCTTCAAAGAGGAAACATTTAGCACATTCTAGAGAGGGAGAAGAAAGAAGAGCTTACGGTGGAAAAGAGAGGAAGGAGGGCAAAACCAGCCATGAAGGGAAATCAAAGAAAGAAAAAAAGGTGGAAATCGTGAAAAAAAAGAGGAGAAAAGGGAGAAACACGTGAAGGCAAGGGGAGGAGGAGACATGGGAAATTGAAAGAGGGGAAAGCTGAAAACTGAACGAAACAGTGAGCATGAACTTGCTCTATTTCCATGTGCAGCAGAAGTGCGACGTACGAAATGAAGTTCCGGGCGCACAACTGCCGCAGGGCAGCCTAGATTGTCAATACAAACCTGCGGAACAGACTTCCTAATGATCTATATGTGTATGCATGTGTATTTTAGTGTACAATTATATTCTGTTTTGTGAACAAAAACTAAGAATAAAACAAACCTTTGTCCTAGCAATCTAAACCAGCAACGACCTTGCTTCCATAGGTATTCACACACGTTGGTATTGAGGATGCTAGTTCCGGCTTGATCGGAATCTTTGATTACGGTTTAAGTTTCACAAAGTTCACCTAGCTCTTTCTTTCTCTAACCTTTCTCTTCCTCTCTCCACAAGGTTCATCAATATTCTTTATGAAGCCAAACAATTTGATTGCATCATCGAATTGTATGTTTCAGCTTCTAAAAGCTTGCTTCAATCCATAAATAGATCTATGTAACTTACATACCTTATGACTATCATCAGATGCAACAAACCTAACTGGCTGTTGCATATATATAGTCTCCTCAATAAAACCATTAAGGAAGATTGTCTTTACATCCATCTGCCATATCTTATAGTCATAATAAGCTGCAATAGCAAGTAATATCAAAATGGACTTAAGCATGGCCACAGGCGAAAAGGTTTCATCGAAATCAATACCTTATTTCTGATTACAACCCTTTGCCACTAGCTTAGCTTTAAAAGTTTATACTTTTCCATCTTTGCCTAATTTTCGTTTGTAAACCCATTTACAACCGATAGGAACAATTCCTTCTAGTGGATCAACAATTGACCAAACCTGATTAGCATACATGGATTCCATCTCGAATTTCATGGGCTCTAGCTATCTTCCAGAATCGACATCTAATATCATTTCTTCATAGGTTCTAGGATCTTCCCTTTGGACATCTTCTCCTATCATAAATTTAAAATCATTTTCTAAAAGAAAATAATATCTCTGAGGATGGAGTGATATCCTAGTAGATTTACGAAGAGTTTGGTCTACAGAAGAGTAAGGATCAGATCGAACTGGTTCATCAACATGAACTGGTTCATCTGCATCAACAGGCTTATCCATCTGAGGTTGATCATCATTAAGCTTTCTAGACTCTTCTAAAAGCTTAATCTTTGTACCTATACCACCGTCCTCAAAGAACTCATTCTTGAGGAACTTAGCATGTCTACTGATCAAAATTTTTCGATCAGCATAAAAATAGAAATAATATCCCAAACTATCTTTAGGATATCCAATGAATCGACCTCTCTCAGACTTAGCATCCAACTTCCTAATGTTAGCTACTTTAACATAAGCTGGACATCCCCAAGTTTTCATATAATTGAAGCTTGGAATCTTCCTATACCATATCTCATACGGTGTCTTAGGAACTGCTTTCGATGGAGTTTTGTTCAAGATGTATATTGCGATATAAAGGGCATATCCCTAAAGATATACAGATAAATTTGTGAAGTTCATCATGGATCATACCATATCTAATAAAGTGCGATTTCTCTTTTCTGAGACACCATTATGCTGTGGTATATAAGGAGGTGTAAGCTGAGAAAGTATACCATGAATTTTAAGAAATTCTAAAAATTCAGTACTTAAGTATTCACCT
>JAXCLQ010070379.1:0-14274 GCA_035584115.1 Cedrela odorata
TTCTGCTAATCTGATTTTGCTAGAGATTTTAGATTTCGATGTGATTTTAGGTATGGACTGGTTATCCAAATATCATGCGACAATAGATTGTAGAAAGAAAACTATCATTTGTTCTGTTCCGAATGACCCTGTCTTCGAAGTTCAGAGTGATAGAAGTGAAGTTCTTAGCAACTTGATCTCGGCTATTGATGCGGGTAGGCTACTTAGGAAAGGATGTATTGGATATTTAGCTTTTATTCGAGATGTTAATGACAGTAAAGTGGATCCAGTGCATGTTCCAATAGTCAGAGAATCTTTAGATGTTTTTCCTGAAGAGTTACCTGGATTACCTCCAAAAAGAGAGATCGAGTTCAATATCGACCTTCTTCCAGGAATCCAGCCTATCTCGATTCCTCTGTACCGAATGGCACCAGCTGAATTAAAGGAATTAAAGGTACAACTTCAAGATTTGCTGAATAAGGGATTTATACGCCCAAGTACCTCTTCTTGGGGTGCTCTAGTCCTATTTGTTAGAAAGAAAGATGGATTTTTGCGGCTATGCATTGATTACAGGCAATTGAATAAAGCTACCATTAAAAATAAATATCCATTGCTAAAGATAGATGGCTTATTTGATCAACTGAAGAGAGCTCAATGCTTTGCAAAAATAGATCTACGTTTTAGGTATCATCAGCTTAGAGTTAAGGGTGAAGACATCCCAAAGACTGCTTTTTGTTCTTGATATGGGCATTATGAATTTTTGGTGATGTCTTTTAGACTTACTAATGCTCCTGCCGCCTTTATGGACTTAATGAACCGAGTCTTCAAACCTTTCCTAGACCAGTTCGTAATAGTCTTTATTGATGACATTTTGGTGTATTCTTCATATCATCAAGAGCATGAGAGGCATCTTCATATTATTCTTCAGACTCTCAGAGAACACAAGTTGGATGCGAAATTCTCTAAATATGAATTCTGGTTATTGAAGGTGGCTTTCTTAGGTTACATCATAACGAAGAATAGAATTTGTGTTGATTCTAAGAAGATTGAATCCGTGCAGAAATGGCCTCGCCCAACTAGTGTGACAGAAATCAGAAGCTTTTTAAGCTTGGCAGGGTATTATCGAAGGGTTGTAGAGAATTTTTCTAGGATAGCAGCATCGTTGACTCGACTCACTCAGAAAGGTGTAAAGTTTGTATGGTCAGAGGCCTGCGAGGAAGCTTTTCAGAAGCTTAAGAACTGATTGACTTCGGCACCTGTCCTTACACTACCCTCTAATGGTGGTGGATTTACTGTGTATTGTGATGCCTCCATGGTAGGTCTTAGGTGTGCATTGATGCAGCATGGCCGAGTTATAGCTTATGGGTCCAGGCAGTTAAAAGGATATGAGCAAAATTATCCTACGCACGATCTTAAGTTGGCGGCAGTAGTGTTTGCACTAAAGATATGGAGACATTATCTTTATGGGGAAACCTTTAAGATATACACAGATCACAAAACCCTTAAGTATATCTTTGATCAGAGAGACCTGAATTTAAAACAGAGATGATGGGTAGAGTTGCTCAAGGATTATGATTGCACAATTCATTATCATTCAAGAAAAGCTAATGTAGTAGCCGATGCCTTAAGTAGAAAGTCTATGGGTAGCTTATCCCATATCTCAGGCGACAGAAGGATATTGGCTAAAGAGTTGCATATGTACATGACTGATGGTGTTGAAATCCAAATTCCTGAATCTAGAGTACTGATTGCTCAGGTGTAAGTGAAATCTATCTTAGTAAAGGAAATTAAGAAAGCCCATATTTCGGTCTCATATATAGAAGAAAAGAAAAGGTGCATTGAGCAAGGTAGAGGTGGTGACTTTAGAGTAGATGACCATGGCATCTTGAGATATTGAGATACGATAGTAGTGCCACCAGTTCAAGAACTTAAGAATCGACTCCTGGAAATAGCTCGTACTTCCTCCTAAACAATGCATCCAGGAAGAATAAAGATGTATCATAATCTGGGGGAGATTTATTGGTGGGAAGGCATGAAGAGAGATATTGCTGAATTTGTAGCCAAATGTTTGACCTATCAGCAGGTAAAAGCAGAGCATCAGAAACCATCTAGCATACTTCAGAGTTTGGATATACCCGAATGGAAGTGGGATAAAGTGACCACAGACTTTATTGTAGACCTTTCTCGCACACCTAAAGGATATGATTCTATATGGGTTATAGTGGACAGATTGATGAAGTCAGCCTATTTTCTTCCAAGAAGCTTTAGGTACTCAACTCCATTTCAGTACTGCATTCCATCCTCAGACAAATGGACAATCAAAGAGGATAATTCAGACATTGGAAGACATGTTACGGGCGTACGTGATTGAATTTGAGGGAAGTTGGGATCAGCATTTACCTTTGATTGAATTTGCTTACAATAACAACTATCACTCAAGTATACAAATGGCACCATTCGAAGCCCTATATGGTCAAAAATGTAGATCTCCTATTGGGTGGTTTGACCTTGGAGAACACAAGTTATTAGGGCTAGATTTGATACATGATGCTGTAGAAAAAGTCAAGGTGATACAGGAAAGAATCATAACAGCTCAGAGTAGGCAGAAATCATATGCTAATCATCGACGGCGAGATCTCGAGTTCAAGGAGGGAGATTATGTGTTTCTAAAGATTTTCCCTTTTAAGGGAGTTATGCGATTTGGTAAGAAGGCAAGCTGAGCCCAATATATATTGGACCCCTCCAAATTCTCCGACGAGTTGGGAGTAAGGCATATGAGTTAGCTCTTCCGCCTAGAATGGATAAGATACATCCAGTCTTCCATGTATCCATGTTAAGAAAATATCTCTATGATGAGTCTCATGTCCTTGAACCTCAAAAAGTAAAGTTAGATCGAGACTTGTCTAATCAGGAGCAACCCGTGGCTATAGTAGATAAAGAGGTGAGAAAGCTTCGATCGAAATGGATTCCTTTAGTGAAAGTCATCTGACAGTATCATAAGGGTAGTGAAACAATTTGGGAATTAGAAGACGTCATAAGGAAAAAATTTCCTCACTTATTTAAAGATGAAGGTAAATATTTCTAACCTTACTTGAAAATTTTAATTTTAATGACAAATTTTCTTAAGGGGGAAAAATGTAATACCCCAAAATTTAAACTAAGGGCATTTTAATAATTTTACACACGAGAGGTAATTTGGTCATTCTATAAATTTATGTTGAAGTATTAAAAACTTAGTTAACAACATTATATTAATACTTAATTAGCTATTGGGAGTGATTTGATAATAATTTATTAAGTTTAGAAAAAAATTTCCTTAAAGCTCTATTCATGCACCCCACCTTCAAACAAAAATTGGCGTTGATTGAAAAATCTAATTGATAAACGGTTTGATTCTACTGAAAGAGGACTCAATAAAGATCGATATGAATTCAATTGGAGTCAAATTTGAGATCAAATAAAGGAGAATTAAAGCCTGGAACATAGAAGATTTTCAAATGACGTATTTACCCATTTTCTATTTAAGCTCCTTTTAATTTTTTCAAGGGCAAATATGTAATTTTGAAAATTCTAATTTCAATTAAAGCTGGCCAAGATCAAACACAGTGCATTCTATTTTTTTCATTTTCCAGAACTTCATTTTCCGTTGGTTTTTAATTTTTTTTTATTTCCTTCAAATCACTCCATTTCTAACCAATTAAAATTCCGTTTCTTGCTAGAAATCACACGTACACAACACGGACTACACTCGAGGAGCTTCGTTTGAGCGATTCAATTAATGATTGAGCCGGAAGGAGAATAGTACTACTATTCATAAATTGAAGATTTTTGAAATTACTTGTAATTCGGACATCTTATGGTTAAATTGAACCCTTGGTATAATTCCTAACTTCGTTATTGTCGTATTTATACATTTTTTGATAATTCACTGTTCATCACGGTGGTACTGTTCACGACGAAAATTATTATTCATGCCAAAAAATACTATTTATAATGGACTTACTATTTATTCCAGACAATTTTTGTAGATTATACTTGTTTAGGCTAGAATTAAACCGATTAGTTATTAGATTAGGTAAAATTAAATTTTATCAGAAAATATAAATAGTAACAATATGGTTGCACTTATTTAGATTTCAAAATAATGTGTTATCGTATTGAATTGGTTAGTAATAATGAATTAAATATAATCGACATTTCGATTATTAATCGTTAGATTCTGATTATAGAAGAAAATAGAATTCAAAAAGAGGAGAAAACCTTATTTTACTTCAATGACGTAGTTAAATTTTAATCATGTATACTTTAATTATTATGTTAACAATTACTATAAATGTGTTATAAATACGCTGAGGGAACGATCATCCAGCCCCCAGTGATCAAGCTTCTGTTCCGTTTTTAGCGATACCTATGAGTGGATTTTTACATGTTTTTCATTTCTTTAAAATTATTTTATAAAACTTAATGTTTTCCAAAATAAGGAATAAATTATTTATAAATTAATTTACATTCTGTTTTATATAGAAAATGAGACCCGATTTGAGCTATGTGTGCATATTGTTATGGAGAAGTTGTTGATATATTATTTTTGAGGCCAAGAGGAGGCCATTGTGTTTTAAATTATTTTTTATTTCTTATTTCTATATTTCTAATACTATACCAGTCTTTATTTTAATTTTTACTTAACCTTAGCCGGGAGACATAAATGGAGAAGTTTATATGCTTTGAAAGCACATTCTGATTTGTTCTCTGTGAAGGTACCGGTACATGTGAGAAATAAGAGGCGAAGGGCATTCTAATATCTGACCCGAAATCTGTACACATTCTTGCATGTTATTCTATTTTTATTTAACTGTTTGAAATGATATTTCTGAAAATTGTTATAATATGCAGTAGATGTTCTATTAGTACGATTTCTGTCTCAAATTGATTTTAACTTTAAATCATATTTTTATGTCGAAACTGAATTTATTTAAAATTTTCATTTCAGTATCCACTCACTGAGTTTTTCCCAAAACTCACCCCACCACAGTTTCCCGTGAGTGCAGAACTTTCTTCTAGGTGAGGATTCTATGAGATATTCGTGAAGAGCATTGGAATTTCAAATTCTCCATGCAGTCACCTAGGAGTTAATGTTGTGTCTGTTTTGTACATTGGGCATGAAACCTAATTATGTATACACATTATGAGTGTGTTTTCTGCATATTTTTGTACATATACTATTTTATTTGTGAGTATCCTGGTTTATGTCTGTAATTGTGTTGATGGATATGGAGCCCTTAGTATTTGTGTGAGTTCATACATATGATTGGTAGTTCTCTGCATTACAGATCATATATACAAGTTTTTGTCTTAGACTTATAGGCGTAGGATATTCTTACCTCTATGTCATCACGAGACCGATTTACTAGTATGTGACATATGTTGTGTGTCAACTAAGAGATTTTAGCCATATTATCCATAAACATTGCATTTAACACATATATGTAATTATTTGAAATCGTGATAATAATAATTTTATACATGTGTGGTATTAGGTTCCGAAAACTCGGGACAAGGACTAAGTACGCCCGAGAAACCTTAGTGGGAGTGGTTACCCTCCCCTTGTTGTAAGTAAATTTATACATACATTAATATGTAAATATATGTATGTTGTGTGTGTGTATGTGTGTGTGTGTGTGTGTGTGTATGTTTGTGTGTGAAATAAGCTGTTTTACAATTAAAGCAAAATTTGAAATGAAACTGATTTATATGAATTGCATGATATTGGGATGGTTTACAAAATTGGTTTGCTATTAAAACTTGTTTAATATACATGCTGAAATGGTCGGAGAGGCTGGATTTGATTTATACAATTGATAATCATTGTTTGAAAATGATATGGCCGAGGAGGCCTGATTTGTTAATATGCTTTATAATCATTGTTTTGAAAACGATTTTGTTATACATGTATATTAGTGCTATGGTAAGTGGGCCTGATATTATTATATAGCCAATAGACCTGTTTATTTACTATATATACAGGGAGGTAGCCTATGAACGGACTTATGAGAGACCGCATAGATGAGTAAAGCCGCAGTGGGGTTGATATAAGTAGGAAAGGTCATGGTAAGCCTACTGTATACTGTTGCACATATATGCTGTTATAGATACCTTATGGAAAGTCTTAGCGACTTGATAGGGCTATCTTAGATTTGACAGATTACGAAAACAGTCGCTCGTGTTACTAAGTGACTACTTGGGGCCAACATCAGTGAGGCGGGCTTGTTTTAAAAATGCATGTTTTAAAATGAAATGAATGATTTTATAAAACATAATAAAATAATTTTATATTTGATAAAACTTTATTGCATATGGTTTATGCATAAAATACTCACTGATAATTATGATTTTATTCTCGACCAAGATAGCATGTCGAGAATGGATGGCCAACCCTATTAATTATTTAAAAACTGTTTGCAGACCAAATGAAATATTTTATAATAATGTGATTTAAATAAACATGTATGTATACTTTTTGAATATATTATTTAAGTAAATCTTAATATTTGGACTATAGAAATGTGTGTGCATGTATGTGTATAAATATATATATATATATATATTTACTCACTGAGTATAGTCATATACTCACCCTCATCGTTAGAGCTTTTAAGTTAAGCGCGTTATTACTTGCCAGGCTAGTTATAACCGTCAAGAGCCTTAAACGCTCTGGGTAAGTTTTCTGACTCACAATTGTATTGTCCCACTGGATAAATTTGTTAAATATTTTGTTAAGTATTTGTAAATTAAATATTTATGTAACACATAATTTTGTTCAACCAGATCACAACTAAATATTTTATATAATTACTCATCTATATTCAAGCTCGACTAGGAATAATTCCCATGATAATGATATATATTATTTATTTAATATATGTTATGGATAAATTGATCATGGATGATCAATTTTTTGATAATAATTTCATGCATGAAAGTATTTAAGTTATAACTATTTTTAGATTTTAATGATGTACAAGAAAAATGATAGCCTCACAGGCTCTCTTGATATATTCTAGGTAAAAATGATGTATTACGAAGGTTTGTGGCGATTATCACGGGTGAACCCTAGGTTAAGAGCATAACATCCGATATTAGCTCTATAAAATTTTGTGAAAACTAAACACATAGGGTAATAACATATCCAAAAACTAGCTTGTTTAATGTAAGAATGAGTTCGGAATAAAATTCGGAAGTGAGTGCCCTGTTTTGGGACTGCACACTGTCTCATTTTGTGCAGTGTATAGAAATCCATTTATAACTCGAATATTCAGATTTGGAATCAAAATCCGTAAAAAGAAACGTAAACTAGACTAATAAGGGATGAACATATTAAATTTTGGCTTAAAATGTGCTTTCGATTGATCACAACGAAACTCTAAAGTTACCCCTGTTTTAGAAAGACATTACTTAGAATAGTAGAAATTGAAGTGGTGATTTTCTGAATTAGGTAAAGAGTAGTTCAAGCTTCGTAAGATTTATGGGAGTCCGAGACACTCATATTTTATATTGAGAATCATTATCATGTATGGTATATTTGTTAGTCTATATGGCAAGTATATGATATTTCGAGTTTTAACAAAAGGAATTGTATTTGTAGATAGTCGATCAGACCAACCGTCAATAGTACCGTGATTTGAAATTGGTTAAACATAAACCAATAAGTGAATGCTTTATTTTCCAAAATATTATTTATGCAAAATGTTTAAATTATGAATGTTTTGAAAAATTGATTTGTGTGGATATTTTGTTTCATTTTTCTAAAATATGGTTTTGACAAAATGTTTGAAATATACTTGTTTTAGGGACTAATTTGTATTGTTTAACTGTTTTATGAATCCATAATTTCGAATGCGTTACAAAAATGAAATTAATATGTATGGAGTAAGAGTAAGCTTAGAAAATGTGTTTAAATATTTTTGAAATGCTTCTATAGATAGATAATTTATGATAAATCAGTTTTGTGTTGATATTTGATGAAATTAATGAAAAATGATTTACGTAAAATTTATAATTTGAGATTTTGGTGCAAGTGCTCAATATGAACGTAACTGTATACAGATGTTTCTGCTCTTACTAGAAAAACGGGTAAGGGAGAGATTACTTATTTCCGTCCTTACTAGAGAAAGGGTTAAGGGAGAGGTTACTTATTTCTGTCCTTACTAGAGAAAGAGATAAGGAAGAGGTTACTTATTTTCGCTTTTGCCATTTGATATGGGGCAAAGGAGAGGCTATTGCTGGATGGGTTAGTGTTTGGCACCGCACCCTTTATTTAGGCCAACGCTAACAAGTTGGCTTATTGATTTTATTCTATACACTGATATAAAATAATTTATTAATGGGTCTCGAAATGTGAATCGGATGCACATCGGAAGATGTCTCAGAGGATAATTTCTTGGCAAACCCATATATCTTTTAATTGATCGTCCATAGATTTTATTCATGAAAACTTGTTTGATTTTTTTTAAGTGAATGATTTAAATTACTGTTAAATGTTATATTTTAAATTTAATACTCTTACTCCTCATTTACGTTTTCTTATTTCATTATATCCACTTATTAGGTCCTTAGAACTCACTTTCTCTCACCTTTTCAATTTTGCAGGTTAAACCTTTAGTTAGAGAGAAAGATATTACATTACAATAAGATATGGACAGAGGAAAAGATACACACTAAAGTTACTAAGACGCATGGGTCCATCATGTATAAAGTGTTATAGTTAAAGTCAAGCATATATTTCAACATAAATTGTGTTGCGTCAAAAACTGTATAACATTAATGTATCCTGTTTATGTTTCATGGTCAGGCATATTGCCTTTGTACAATACATGCATTGTGATATGTTGTGATGAGTTATAAAAATTGTGTAAGCATTTTGATAGACAAGTTGAGGCTTAGGGTGATGGAAGATTCCGTCACCTACCGGTAACATCTCTAGATTTGAGAATGTTACATTGTATTTCTGAGACCTTCATTGAGCTGCTCCTGAGACCTCTACGAATGGATGAGGTCTCGAAATTAATACCTAAATCTAAAACCTTTTATCTAATCTCACAAAGTCTTGACCATGACTATACTTGAGGTTCTTGCTATCTCCTGAATAATGTCTCCTAGGACCAGGCCAAGCCTAAGGCTCTACTTTCGTCCTTCGTAAAATTTCAACTTAAGTTCAATACTGCTTACTCAAGGCCCACAACCTATTGGGCTTTATTCATACCTCATTTTGCATCTCCAACAGTTATATTTATTTGATAATTGCATTTTTATTATATAGGGACTATTATTAAAATAATTATATTTTTATTTTTTTTATAGACAAATTGACTACCAAATTAAACTAATAATAATAATATTGTTGGTAGTTGTAATAGAATTTTAGAAATATTTTTAAAATTTTAAAACACTTAAATATAAATATCAAGTTAAATTGTATTTAAAATTAATTTATCCATGAAAATTCTTAAATAATTGAACTTATGAATTTTAAATAAAGAAAAGAGATGCATTCAAAACATAAAATATTTTTTTAATTAACATATATATTTACATAATATAAGTTTAAATATTTGTAAGTTAATAAATTAACTATTAAATTTATAGAACTTAATTATTTCATATTTAAAATAAAATTTTAATTTAATTTAATTTTTTTAATTATGAAATCTATAAACTATTTCAGTAAAAAAAAAAAAAGGTAATTTTGTCCAAATAAAATATAACTAATTAATATACTGTTTATTTATATTTGAGAATATAAATAAAATATATTTCTTAAATAATTATTTTAAAAATTATTTTTAATATAATATAATTAGAATTTAAAAATTAAAGTAAACAATAATTAAAATTTTTAATTTATAAATAAATATCAATTAAACTTAGAAGTAAATGATATTTTTGTCCAAGTAAAAAATAATGAATTCATTTTCATTAATAATTTCATAGTGCAACCAAAAAATAAAAAACTAATTCTATTACATTCTCATTTCCTTTTCCTTCTCTATTCTTCAAACCAAAGTTTTAGAGTGTAACTTATGCCCAATTACTCTCAAGAGTAGCAATATTACCTGATACCCTATGATTAGTATTACACATGAAAAAATAATTATAAACACTAATACAATTAAATTTACCTTTTATAGACAAATTTGGAATTTGCAATATAGGTAAGATCAGTTTAGGATTTGATAAATATTCACTATTATTTAATAAATAATATTTATTACGTACACATACACTTATACTTGACATTACCGATTTATTTTATAAACCACACTGCTTCAATTCTAAAAAGAAATTGTAGCGACATTTTCAACTAATGTAACGTACTATTAGTCTTTTATATATTTTACTATAAAAATCAATTTCATTTTATTTTAAAACGAAATTTACATACTTTTAATTCAAATAATAGAACAATATTATATCAAATGCATAGATTAAATATTAACAATGTTTCGTGATTAATTTCTTTTAATAATTTAACATAACAAAACAAAATAAAGTACAACCTTACTTACTGGTCACTGTCAAGATTATTAAGTTAGGCTAAGGGTAACAATTATTGATACAATTTGTCAACTTGACACAAAACCATTTATGATATAAGATAACAAGATTACTTTTACAATACTATTAATAATCATGTCGAATTTGAATTTAGAGTTCTTGATACATAAATTTGTTATAACATGATTAATTATTTAAATAATCATATTGTACTAACTCATTTATAATCTGACAAACTTATTTTATATTTTTTATGTTTAAAAAAATTAGTTATATATTTATCAAGTTTTAAAATTGACTTAGTTAATTTAAAATAAAATTAATTAACATTTAAAAAAATAGTATCATAAATATTATAAATATATAAGAAGGTGAATGATTATACTCACTTTAACCATTTAAATATTGTATCATATTAAAATTTTTAATTCTCAACATGAATAATGCAAATTGGCACACCTAGACTGTCAAGCTCCGTTTCACCTATATGGGTACTTAACAACTGCCACACAAAAGCGAGATATACTTCTTATCTGCACTCCCTCGATTGTGTAAGGCTTATAATATTTTATCCATCCAAATATATAAATATACAAATTTGATATTTCACATGCATGTCCACACATGTACACACACACACACACACACACATATCTATATATATATTATTTACAAATTAGTAACTATACATTGTTTATGAATCCTTACTAAACCTCATATACATATATAACATCGTAGATATTAAATACCTACAAATCTCCTATAACAATACTCTGCAAAACTATGTTTAGGGATGTGGACTCGTGACCTCCTCGTTATCTATCTAATCTAAAAAGGTTTTTTAAAAAAAATAAAATGTGGGTACAACTCAATAAATAGATGGATAAGTATAATTTGAAAATCATAAAAACATGAGTAAGGGTATTACATATTTTAAGGAATTAAATACATATTTTCCACAATAATTTCAAACGCTTCCTCATTCCAATCAATATAATATAACAATTTATGTTTTAAAATCTGAAATTTAAATTATTCACTTAAAATTCAAACCAACAATATAAAATAATTTAATTTCAAAGGGAAGCTCACGCATCACGGTTCATCCCTCAAGACTCTATTTCAGAGGGAAGTTCACTCATCATAGTCCGTCCCTCTAAAATTTATTTTGGTAAGAAGCTCATCCATCTTGGTTTATCCCTCAAAACTTTATTATAAAGGGAAGCTCACCCATTATGATCCGATCCTCCAGACTTTATTACATGAGGAAAGTTTACCCATATTGGTCCGACCCTCATGAGTCATGAACTTTATCCGTGCACAAACTCAATCACACTAAACACTTACACTAAACAATCTCAACACGTACCATCCACAAAACATTTTTCATCATAAACATAAGTTGCAATAATCCAAACATTACATTATCACATATTAATTCATTCCCAAAAACACTTCATAAAATTTCAAAAACATTTCATGGATTACCCTTACTCAATGAAATCATAATTCATATTCAAAATACATTAAATTTTATAAATCCATAAAATAATTTAACATTCAAATCTTTCACAAATCCATAAACATATAAAATTATTTATTTAAAACCTTGAAAATATATCCATCTACTCACCCTTACACTTTCAAATATCCAAATCAAGGTGTTACGTCAGATGCTCTGGTCGTTGATCTACAATTACATGATTCTTCATTAAATTTTATACAATATGTGTAATCAAATAAAATGAACATAGTATGCATAACTTATCACCTAACTAAACAATAATATAACTGAAATATCCAATGATTAAAATTCAAATTTAGTCTTGGGATCTCTTTTATGAATAGGATACGTTCTACGCTTGCGACAAACATGCGCTGCTCAAAATTGGCAATGTATTTCGATCTAAATTTTTTATGACACACTTTATTATGAGTCTAGTTTTTACCACATTTTACGGATTTGAATTTTGAATTCGATCACCCAAGTTACACAAAGTTTTAGACATACGACTCAAGAAAATAGGCTACGATTATCAGCAGGACGTCCATGTTCCAAATTTTTCTGTGATCTCGTCTCTACGCGAAACGAGTTGATTTTTGGATATATTATGCTTTTAGATATCTAGTTTCCTTAAAATTTTATAGCTCATCAATCTGACATTCAAAACTCGCTCAATTTTTATTTTTCTGAACCCTATTCGAGTTTCTAGCACTGCCCACATTCGAATTTTAAATCTTATGTTTTAACACAATTCCGCCACTAATTACTTGACCTAAGATACTCAACTTATTCATCTTTCCGCCTTTGAAACACTCATATAAGATTGTACGATGACCGCTTACATTTCGCATGGCTACGCAACTGTTTTTGCCACATTGCACATATCAAAAATTGCCGACAGTTTTCTTCATTACAATTCTATCACCATTTTTATATCTTATACCATTTTAAATTTACATTTGCCATACATAACTGTCATCAACTATAACCACAAAGTCAATTTATGCCCAGCCATGTATGTAACATCTTTACCATTTATCTTTCCACATCAGCAAATATGCATATATAATACATAACTTCAACACAACTCCTCATCAATCATTTCTATTTCATTTAACATCAAAATACATACACACATGCATGTATACTTCATTCACAACATTTCCTTCTTGTTCAAACAACTCACAAATTCATTTCCTTTAAAATTTCAATATAAAAACAAAAACAAAATCACAAATAGAAAATTTCTACAACCATAAACACACTTACCCAAACAAACACCTTCTCTTCTCCTCCTTCTTCTTTCTTCACTTTCTTCTTCTTCTCTCTCTCTTTTCCCTTTTCCCTTTCTTCTTCACCTAGTTCAGTCACCACATTTGCCTTCTCTTCAATTTTCGACCACTACTTCCTTTTTCCCTCTTTAGTTGCTTGGCTTTCTCCACCTCCATCTAAGTTCACGGCCAAGCTTGCCTTTCTCACTCTTAGTTCACGTTTTGCCTTTGTTTCTTCTTTTTTCTATCTTTTTACTAGATAAATAAAGGATTTTCTAGAATTTTTAGTAACCAAAACATAACAAATCTTGGCTGGCTATTATCTTTTTGTCTTTCTTTCTCTTTTAGTATCTTTTGTTTTATCCTTTCTTCCCTTTTGCTTTACGTATTTGACTTTTCTTGTTTAAATTAAAATCTTAAAACATCAATTATTATATTTTATTGAACCTTTACAAATTGAGGGTTTAGATTATTTAACCTAATCCAATGACTAAATGTTTGCCACCTCATTTTTCATTTATTTGGTCCATATTTATCATTATCCAAAAACCATCTAAATTAATTAATAAGGTGAAACATGGAGGGTTAAGATCATCACAAGTAAAGGGTGGTGATTTTGTAATAATTTGTAAAGAAAATGGATTCATTTGGGCTTTAAAGTTAAATCAAAATTAGGCCTACACTTAGTGTAAATTTGGATTTAATTTAGCAATATTATTATGTCATAATATGATTATTTTAGTGTGACCCCACATTTTTTCTATTTGAATTTTTTCTCTAATTTATGAAAATTTTATATTTTCACCCCTTGAGTTTTAAAACTTTTTCATTTTAATTCTTATATTATTTATAATTATCATAAAAATAAAAGAGATATAAAATCACATACTTTTCTCTCTCTCTCTCTCTCTCTCTCTCTCTCTCTCTCTCTCTCTCTCTATATATATATATATATATATGACGTTTTAT
>JAXCLQ010070390.1:0-14271 GCA_035584115.1 Cedrela odorata
ATTTATGAAGGAAGAAAGGAGGCGTAACAGGTGGCTAGGCGTAGAAGAAATTTTAATTATAGGTAATTAATAGAATAGTTGTAAGATTTAGAACTTGTTATGTAGATAACTCTATGTATATATAAGGAATTATGATATAATAAACATTTAAGAATGATGTAATAGTACCACTCTTTGTATGAAATGATGTAGTATTATGTAATAATGATTGATTGAATAAGTATGAGAATGGGGTATTATATATTTAATTTAGTCATTATAAAAAACATATCATATATTTATGTTTGATATTATTAATTTCTCTTATGATATCATCAAGGTTTAGGGTGATGGGACGGATCTGTCGCCTGTCAGTAACACCCTGAATTTGAGGATGTTATACATATACATGATCATTGATGATATCATAAACACAACTTAGGGCTGTAATGCTCGAACTAAATAGAATAATGCATATGTGGACGCAAAACTTTTAGTGACTGCATGTCGATATCCTGATCCACTGGCTTGTCCTCGAGGAAAGCTGCTATACTTCTGGATCATATATAAAACCTACAAAACTAAAGTAAGGGGAAGGGTAAGTCTAGGGAAGATTTAGTGAGTGGAAAGAAAATTTTCAATAAAAGCATTATATAATATTTTAATGAAGTAAAAGCTGCACATAATCATTTATCTATTCATTACTAGTAAATGTTATAGTACCATTGTATACAAATACATATATACATATTATGCGTATACATCTTGGTTTGGTCCATGTCCAGGACTACGTAATTGACTACATAGAGGGATTGTCCATACCCAGGGATACACACTTAACTGGGTAGAAGGATTATATTTGGATCTATGGATTAATTCTGTAGCATACGCATACACACACACATACAATCACACACACACACACACACACAGATATATATATATATATATATCATAAATAGAGAATTCATATTAACATTATATTCGATCTCCTCCCAGCCATAATTTCATATAACTCATCAACATTTCCACAAGTAACTAATATCTCAACACATCATTTCCATATACATAATTTTAATCAAGAACATAATTATAAACATCACATAAAATAAACAAGAAAGTATAAGCATTCCACTCACAAGTCTTACGGTACTATTTGAATGACGTTTGGTTTAATGAGAGCTAGATTATCTCTCCCTTGGAGTATCTATAACACAATATTACTGAATATCATTAGAGGAATCAAAACAATAATATTTATGAACTAATGCATAGAAATACTAACATGCTTGAATATATCCCAAATTGAGGCCTATATAACTATCATTACTCATGATTTGATGAAACTTAATTCGGATTAAGCAAACATGGCTATGGCACAATAGTCTAGCTTAATGTTGATGACAAGCTGTACAGAACAATTACATTGCCAACTTCATTGTGAACTCATCTGAAAAGCTATGAAGCTGAATTTTGGATATGTTGTACCTCTATGTGTTTAGTTTCTATAATCTTTTATGGTACCTCATTCAGAGTTCTAGAACTCAATGTATATCCACATGAATGAATACTATTCCAGTGAATCTCCATTTCGGGTATAACATGTCTCAATACAAATATGGTTCATAAATCACAATGGAACCATCCATAAAGCTTCGATCATCATTGATGAACATTAGAAATATAATTTCACTAATTGGTATAGTCTATTGAATTTAGTTTCGAGGTCCAAAGCCAATATCACCATATAACGTTCCAATTAAGTTCCACAACAGAGCAGCTCTTTTACGAAAATTGCTGAGAATTCATTTCTTCATGAAATAAACTAATTTTTTTACTATGTTATTCCTTGTTGTATCTAGTTTACATAAAATTTCATGGTTTATTAATTGGTGATCTAAAACTCATTTTGTTTGCAAAACACTAAACCTTGTTCATAATTTTTGGCAACCTATCATGCGCACTGTTCACATGCTATTTCACAGCCATAAAATTCGGCACAATTCAGCTACCATTTCTATGCATGATTACTTCTTAATTTTACGCTTTTATGCACCAAAAGATAACCATAACACATTCATTCCATCCATGATTACATCTTAATTTCACACTTTTATGTACAAAAACACAACCATAGCACATTCAATCAATTGCTTAATTAGACCCAAACATAAAAATTTAAGTTTACACTATAATAATCAAATCTACACAAAGTTTCATAAACCAAAATTAACAAATCACTCACCTTTTTCCCTTTTCATTTCTTTCTTTTTTTTTTCTTTTCTTTCCTTTCTTTCCTTTCTTTGTTTCTTCTTTTCTTTCCTTTCTTTCTTCTCTTTGCCGTTTCTTATTCTCATGTTTTCCTTTTTGTCTTTCTTTTTCTCTTTTATTCTCTTCTATTTTGTTCTCTTATTTACTAGTTATATCTTGAATTATATAGAAACTTCTTAGGAATCAGCCCTCGTTTACAAAAATTAATAGGCTTGAATTGGGCCTCCATTTTCAGTAAGTTTGGCTTGGATTTTGGTATTGGAATTGGGCTTGGTAATAGTTTAGGCCATAAAGTTTAATTTTAGATTTATTGCTCCACATTAATAACAATTATAACTTTTTCCTCACTTGTCATGTATTAGCACATTGGCTCATTAAGTTTAGAAAATTTTCATTCTAGTCACCAAAATTCTACTATAGTTGCTATGAAAAATACGGGCCATTACAAATTGACATTATATTATTAATTTATTAATTATGAGAATATTAATATAATCAATATGCAAGATCTTTGAAGTTTGTTAGATTCATACTACAATTCATTTAATTTAGTAATGGGGAATTATTAAATAATTAAATTAACAATAAAATTAAAATATTTTAGTTATTAAATTAAAGGTACAAGCATGTTAGTTGTCCAATCCATAAATCAAGTGACGAAATCCATAAAATTAACAACAATCAAAGAATAATATGAACAGGAAAAAAATTCATATTGGTCAAAAAATATTCTTAGATAAAAAAAATTGAAGAATATGTCATTATGTTAGTTGTTCAATTCATAAAATAAGTGACATTTTTTGTCTGAATGATCTTGTATAAAATCAAACAGCCTATTAAGTCCTAAATAATCAATAAATTTACGCATGAACACACTACAATCACCGCAGTCTAATAATTAATGAGATATCCCATTCCAAAGTCGAATGTACAATAGAGGTACAACATTGTCTTGTAAATCTTCCCTCGTATCGTACAACTCGACTTGTCTCATAATATAAGGCAACAATTTGCTCAATGATTACATCGCACTATCCATCTTAGCATTTGAGTGCGATGTTGGTGTCAAATTGTAAATGTTGATTTCCTCTCGATGAGATTGCCCTCTATCACTCCAAGCCATGCAACATGAAGTGTTGACTATAATGAAAGCATAAACCAAAGGTTAAAGAGTGTGAGACAAATGTGCAATTACACATTCCTATATAAAAGGATCAAATTGAAAGATTTTCAAACTTGAGCTTTTGGGGAACGAAATGCAAGATTTTTAAAGTTTGTCAAATAAGGACTAAAATGTCATAGAATACTTTAGAAAAATTTTGGTAGATTCTCTTCTATAATATGGACATATGCCAATATTTAAACCTATAAATAAAGTATCTTATACCCTCATAAAATAATTATAATTCCACCCAACTTCAAAATTTCATAAGTTCATAAGTTCAACATAAATATGGCCATAGGTAGCCCTAATAAATTAAATCACATAACTAAAATACAAATGATTTTTTTTTTTTTGTATAAAATTACATATAAATGTGATGAAACGATTGTCCAACATTGGAAGATCACTGTTGGACATGACAACTGTAGGTGGGCCACCATGACTAGATACTCATCAAGGTATTGCCATAAAATAGAAAACGTATAAGTAGTATTATATATATGTGTGTTAAATTTGTACTGAAGTTGTATTACAATGAACCACTTACCATATCCTCTAACCAAGTCATATCAATCAAAATACCTTAAATCCATTATAGTGTGATATGCAATGCTCTCATTTCTATAAACACATTTGACATCTCCATCCATCAAATAAACTCTGCATAAGCACCTTTGAGATAGAAGCAATGAAATCAAGATTCATCCATCTCATGTTATAATTTGGTAAGGTCTTGTATGCTTGGCCTCCACTTAGTATCTTAATAAAATTAGTAAAAGTTGTTCAATTGTGAGAGTTTTTTTAGTATACCTTATCAAATTGAGTTAACTCATCTTCCTAATCCTTAAGTATAACATGATAACTCAACTCAAGTGGTGGATCCGAGTTTTTATATTTTGCGTCATGCTATATAATTTTCGAAAAGAATGTTTGTTATAAACACTATATAAAAGAACCATAACTTAAACAAATTAATATTTGTTACTAAGTATGGGCTGTAAGTGTCTATTAGAGTCCCGCCACTCTCATTGCCGTATGGCGCTCTGTGCAATTATTATGCCTTAAACAACTGTATAATTTGGTTCAACTTGATAGTGCTGTCTTCTCGGTGTGCACAAAATCGTGAGAAAATCTTGTTGATGTGAGTAGAAATAATTCTGTTAATAGAAATCCCCTTAGTGCACTTAGAACACAAACTTAAACTCTGTAATTGCATTCACAACATCAAAACATTTGTGAAACTCATGCGTTGAAAATTTGATAGCTTGCGGATTTTCGTAGTGGACAGCATCATGTGAGGCTAGAAGGCATCTCTATCATCCGCACTAGCAAACTGTGTAGACATATGTGGCAACGAATTATAATCTGTCATTCGTATCGAGCAACTGTGGTTTTGCAAGTATGACTCATTTTGCTGGTATACCCTGTGATACAACGATCCTATTATGAACATGTGTGTTTAATTTAATACATGAATGGTCCACAAAGATGACATATACCATATTGTTGCCAGTGACAGGGTCATTTAAAAATAGGCTGTCCCCATATATTCCCCATAAAGTTGGGTTGCACATCAACGGTTGCTTGACGTACGATTAACTTATCTCTTCAAGCTCAGACTCTAATGTTTGGACCACATTTTCCTACACACAAACCATAATCAATTATTATAAAATTTATATAAATACATAGGTACAATTAGCATGAGTTAGTCATAACTCTACCTTTTTATTGTTTATAACATATCTCTTTAGGTTACTAGCTAAGATGTTGGACTTCGCAGATATCCAAGGAAGCATCCATAGTAATGATTATTTAATTTTTGAGCATACGCCGGACCAACATAAACAATTGCCTCATACATCTATAATGTAAAAAAAGACATGTCAATGTTTGGTATTGTACCTTGAGAATTACAATATAACAAATTGTATACATGTATTGTTAAACCCTGTTCTTTAAACAAAAGGATAAAGTAGTTATTTGTATAACATTCATTTCACACATGCATGATAATGGTTAGTTGACACATTAATGAGGCTTAAGTGACTGGAGTTAGCTCACGGTATGAGAATTAAATGAATCAAGAAGTTGAAAATTGACATTTACAGGATTTTCGCATAATGCCCTACGCTGAAGTAATCGGCAATCTCGTTAGTCGATTAGAGAGCGGGGTTAAGGGATAGCGCCTTTGCGGGTGTCCTAGGGGCTCTGCCCCTAAGAAAAATTTTTATTTTATTTTAAGCTTTTGTGAGAAAATGTATCATTGGATAGGAAATATCGATACTGAGGCTAAGGGTATCGATACATGAAGAATGCAGATCAATACCCATTAAACGGATCAATACTTATGGAGAAAGTATCGATACCTTATGAAACAAAGAGTTTGAAAATATTTAAACAGAGAGTTCGAAAATATTTACATGTTGAACTAGATCGATACTTTTTACAAAGGTATCGATACTTTAAAAGGAAGGGATCGATACATAAAGGCAAATCTAGGGCTTACTGTTTATGCAAAATTTATTTAGATTTCGTATAGGAAATGCAGATTTGTGTTGCTTTGGGGATAAATAAAGTATATGATGATTATATATATGCTAGATATTGTTTTAGAACGAGTAATCCATTTTAGACGAAAATGTGGAATAGAAATCTTTACTGCCATGGGATTTCATTAATGGAAATAGGTTAAATGGCATTGATTAGTAAGCCTCATGGTAAGTCGTGTGTCAACTAAGAGATCGTAGCTATGTTTTTCACTAGCATTGCATTTAATGCATATATGTTAAGTTAATTGGAATCATGGAATGCACTATATGTATGCATGTGTAGTGTTAGGTTCTGAGAATCTGAGTGAAGGATCTACTGGAAGTGAGGATCAATAGTGGAAGTGGTTACCCTCCCCTTGTAGTAAGTAAATTTATACATACACATTATATAAATAAAATGCATATGATACTTATATGTATGTTTGTGTGTTAAACAAGCCTTTGTTTGATTGAAACGAAATGCGTTTTACATGATATTAGAAGGTTTTGTTTATTTGGTTTGCTTATTGAAAATGTTTTGATATGTATACATGCTGAGATGGCCGGGAAGGCCTGAGTTGTTTACATGATTTAAAATCATTATTGGAAACGATTTATATAAATGTTGTTATGGCTAAGAAGGCTGGGATTTGGTTTATATGAATAACCATAGTTATGAAATGATTTATAAATGCATGTATTTTGGTGATGAGGCCTGTAAGGCTAGTTATTGTTTATTGGCTAGTAGGCCATGTTATTGATTGTATATATAGGGAGGTAGCCTATGGGCGGACCTGTTGAGAGGCCGTATAAGTGAGTGGAGCCATAGTGGGGCTGATATAAGGGGGAGAGGCCATGGCAAAGCCCACTGTGTGCCATGCACAAATGTGCAATTTTAGAGACTGTATGGAAAGTCTTGACGGCTTGATAGGGATCTCATGGATTTGACGGATTACAAGAATAGTTGCTCATGTCACCAAGCGACTACTCGGGGCCAATATCAGTGAGGCTAGCTAATTTTATAAATGCATGCCTTACAAAAAAAAAATAAATGATTTTACAAAGCATGATAAATGATTTTCTATTTAATAAATCTTTATTGCATATGGTTCATGTATGAAAAGCCCACTGATGATTACGGATTTTGTTCCAATCAAGGTAGCGTGTCGTGAACATATGGCCAGCCTAGATTGATTGTTTTAAAACTGTTTGTAGACCAATGAAATGCATTGTGATTATTAATTTACATGAACATGTATATATGTATTTTGAGTACATTGTGAAATAAATCCCAATATCTGTATTTGTAAATGCCTGTACTTGTATGCATATCAGTATGTATGTATTTACTCATTGAGTATAGTTGCATACTCATTTCTCACCATTTCAGCTTTCAAGTTAGACATGTTAGTCCTAGCTGGTCTAGTGGTGGCGATAGAGAGCTTGAGAAGCTCCTGGTAGGTTTCTATCTTGACTCACTTATATAATTCAGAGTCCACTAGATATATGTTTTTATTCGGACATGTATTTTCCTGGGGAAATAAATAATGTAAAGTATTGTATTATAACTAAATGTTATGTAAGAAATAAATATTTAGTTTAACCCATATGTCAATGTTTATTTTCTAAATATGTTGTGGATGAATTAATCACGGAGATCAATTTTTTGATAATACTCCCATTGATGGGAGGTACATTTATAAATTGTTTTCAGGTGTTTATGTTTTACAGGAAACCTTACAGGCTCTCCTGGTACTTTTCGAGAATATGGATTGTATTAGGAGGGTCTGTGGCGATTGTTACAGTGAACCCCAGGGTTGGGGCGTGGCATGTATAATAGAAATAATTGGTAAGTTCTTGATATATACCTGAAATGTAATAAAAAAATTGGGCAAGTTATACTTGCTTATGTATTTCTTCTTGTTCACCGCTGTTGTGGAATTTATAACACAAGTACACATATCACAGACATGTAATATAATGATGAATATAGATCGTTCCCACAGAGAATTGTTACTAATTTTGTTGAGTAACAAAGTTGTATCAACCTAATCTTAGTCAAACAAAAGATTGTAAAAGTGATAAAAATATAAAAGAAAATAAACTGAAGTAGGATAAAATATTAAATTGCCAATACAAGAAAGCTTAGGAATATAATTTCCCCTAACAATACACTTGAATCTCTTTTCCCTCCTTATGATTTGATAACTTGAATGAATTGTTAACCTAGAGTTCTAATTTATCTACACGCCTCTTCTAATGGTCATGTAAAAATATCCCTTACAACTAATTCATTAATTCCTATAAGAATTAGATTAAAACAAGATTCATTAAGTCCAGACTCTATTAATAGTTACATATGCCATGCAAGTATATGCCTATCTTACATGAAAATTGTGTCATTAACAATCAACGAACTATATCATATGTTATTCTATCCAAGGCTAAACACAAAATTTCCTTTACGTTGGTATGTGTATTGGTAGACCATGAATCCTTATGGGTACAGATTGAATTGGTCCAAATCATCCAATATGTCCAATAAACAAATATCTATATTATTGTAGGACCTCTTGCTGAATAAAAGTCTCAGGCAAAAAGAACAACAATAACTTAACCCCGTTGGTGTCTTCAGTCGTTGTGAAATTCAAGCTAGCATACAACTGGTCTACACTGGACAGTTTAATCACACATTTGTCTTCAAAGTAGGTATCTCTTAGTCAATGACTCCCTCGTACCTAATATGGGTAATCACCAATATTTAGGCTTATAATCAGAGCAAACTTCAGTGGGAAAACCAAATCTTAGTGCCTTTAACAAGAAAATGTAACTGACTATCGGCCTTTTTGGTTATGACAACCTCTTAGAAAGGCATACAATGGATTATGTTGCTCGAGTAATGGAGACTTTTCATGCCAAGGAAAGTTCCAAGATAAGTTTGTTAGAAAATTAGATTCAGCTGCGAAGTTAACTTATCTCAAATCACAACTATCACACCCAAATGTGATAAAGATGTTGAAACACTGTAGAAGTGATCAATTTCTTTCACTTTTCATCTCTTTGTCACTTTAACCATTTTTTTTGTATTTATTCAACAAGTTATTATTCAAATTATCAATAAAATAAAAACATCAACTCAATCAAACTTCGAGATAAAGGGACCAAAAGGCAATATAATCAAAGTTTTATATACGGGGATTAAATGCAATATATTTAAAGTTCAACATATGAGGACCAAAATGCAATATATTCAAAGATCAACATATGGGAACCAAAATGAAAGATATTCAAAGTTCAAGATTAGGGGACCAAAATATAATATATTCAAAGTTCAACATACAAAGACTAAAATGCAATATAATCAAAGTTTAACACATGGGGATCAAACGTCACATACTAGTAAATTGGTATCGTGACAGCATAGAGGTAGGGATATCCTACCCCTATAAGCATCAGACAAAATCTGGACATGTAAACCTGTAATACAAATAAATACAATCATATGTATGAATTCATAAACATATACTAAGGGCTCTATACCCATCAACACTATGTCAAACCTATACCACGGTTCTCATATACAAAATAGCATATGTACAAATATTAGTATGCGTAGAGATATACAAAAGACACCCATAATGTATATACATAACTAGTCGTCGTGCCCAATTTACAAAACTAACAAAAACATTAACCCCTAGGTGACTGCATGGAGAATTTGAAATCTCAATACTCTTCACGAACATCTCATAGAATTCTCACTTAAAAATGAGTCCTACAATTACTGGAAATTGTGGTGGGTGAGTTTTAGGGAAAATTCAATGAGTGGATATTGAAATGATAGAAAAATGATAAATTTTAAGTAAATTTAGTTTCGATATAAAATATATTTAAAGTTAAAATCAATTTCAGATATAAACCATAATGATAGGATATCCACTACATGCTATTATAATTCCAGAAATATAGTTTTAAAGAGTTAAGTGAAACTAGAGAAATATGCAAGGATATGGATAGATTTCAGGTCAGATATTAGACCAATTTTTACAGAACACAAATCAGAATGTGGTTTCAAAGCACATAAACTCCCTCCTTATGTCTTCTGGCTAAGGTTAAGTAAAAATTTAAATAACGGCTAACATAAGGTCAGAAACACAAATATTATATTTCATATAAAGTATAATGTATGTATATATGTCTCAAAATCAGTATGTCACAATTAAAATACAATGACTACCTTCTGGCATTAAAATCAAGATCTCAACAATTCCTCCACAACAATATTTATAACTCAAAGTAAATCTTATATTCTATACATAATATAATATAAATCAATTTATTTGTTACAAATTTGACAATTAATACTCAATAAATAATTTAAACTTAATAGAATAAATAGAAAAAATAAATATCCACTCACAGGTGTCACCAAAAACGGAACAGAAGCCTAATCATTGAGGGCTGAATGGCCTCTTCCTCAACTTATTTATAACACATTTATATTAATTATTAACATAATAATTGAAGTACACATACTTAAAATTTAACTATGACGTTGATATACAACAAGGTTTTCCTCCTTTTTTCTTGAATTATATTTTCTTCTACAATCCGAATATAACTATTAATACTCGAGGTATCGATTATGCTTAACTAAATATTATTAACCAATTCCGAACAATAACACATTATTTTCAAATCAAAATTAAGCGCGAACGCTACTGCCATTATTCATATCTTCCGACAAAATTTAATTTCACATAATCTAACAACTAATCGGTTTAATTCTAGCATAAACAAGTATAATAAAAAAATATCCATGATGAACAGTAACTCCGTGATGGATAATATTATTATCGAAAAATTATTTAAAATGAAAAACTACGATGACAATAGTGCTAGAAATCATACCAAGGGGTCAATTTAACCCCAAGACTTTCGAATTGCGAGTAATTGCGATAATCCCCAAATTATGAATAGTAACTCTACTTTCCTTTTGGCTTAATCGTAAACCAAATAGCTTAAATGAAGTTTTTAGAGTGCAACCTATGTCGAGTATGTGTGATTAGTAGCAAGAAAAGGGGTTTTAATCGGTTATAAATTGAAAAATATTTAAAAGAGAGTAAAATAGAGGTCATAGGAAAGAGGAAGAAGAAATGATCTATTTTGCTTTCTGCCCAGCTTAAATAGAAATAAAAATGACTTATTTTCCCCTAAAAAGAAATGAAGAGAAATGAAGCTGGAAGGGTAAAAATGTCATTTGCAGTCTTTCTACACATATGCTGTGTTCTAGGCTTCAATTCTTTCTCATCTGACCTCAAATTTGTCTAAAATTTGATTCATATCGATCGTTATCGAGTCCTATATTAGTAAAAATAAACCGTTTTTCAATCAAAGTTTTCAATCAACATTAGTTTTTATTTAAAGGTCAGGTGTGCAGATTAAGCCTTAAGAGAAAATTTTTCAAACTTATTAAATTGTTATCATATCACTCATAATATCTAATTAAACATTAATATGAAGTTATTAGTTAGGCTTCCAACACCTCGACATGAAATTTAGAAAATAATAAAATTACCCCTCTTGTGTAAAATGACTAAAATTCCATTAGTTATTTTGGGGTATTACATTCTCCCTCTTAAAAAAATTTGTTCTCGAATTTAAAAATTACAACTCGGGTTCAAAAATATTTACCTTCATTTTCAAATAAGTGAGAAAATTTCTTACTTATGACATCTTCTAACCCCTAAGTCGGCTCATTACCCTTATGATACTGCTAGACGACTTTCACTAAAGGAATCTATTTCGATCAAAGTTTTCTTCCTTATGACATCTTACCTTCATTTTCAAATAAGTGAGAAAATTTCTTTCTTATGACATCTTCTAACTCCTAAGTCGCCTCACTACCCTTATGATGCTGCTAGATGACTTTCACTAAAGGAATCCATTTCGATCAAAGTTTTCTGACCTCCCTATCTACTATAGCTACAGGTTGCTTCTAAAATGACAAGTTTTGATCTAATTTTATCGTTTGAGGTTCAAAGACGTGCAACTCATCATGGAGATATTTTCTCAGTATGGATAAATGGAAAACTGGATGTATCATATCCATACTAGGCGAAAGAGTTAACTTATATGTCCTGCCCTTAACTCGTTAGAGAATCTGGAAGGGTCTAATATATCTCGGGCCCAACTTACTCTTCTTGCCAAATCGCATAACTCCTTGAAAAGGAGAAATCTTTAGAAACACATAATCCCCCTCCATAAACTCGAGATCTCGCTGCTGATGATCAACATATGATTTTTGCCTACTTTAAGCCATCATGATCCTTTCCCTTATCACTTTGACTTCTCTATAACATTCTATATAAAATTTGGTCCTAATAACTTGTGCTCTCTAAGGTCAAACCACCCAATCGAATATTTACATTTTTGACCATACTGGGCTTTGAATAGTGCCATTTATATACTCAAGTGGTAGCTATTGTTGCAAGCAAATTCAATTAAAGGTAATATTGATCCCAACTTCCCTTAAAATTAATCACGCACACTCGTAACATATCCTCCAAAGTTTTAATATCTTAATGTTACACACCTAAAACAAATTAACACAATCTATTTCAGTTTCACGTTTTATACTCATTGCTACATTCCTACGACATTTACATTTCCAAACTCTAACACTTTATTAATTTCCTAACATAGACTTATTATCATATTTATGCCATAACATCATTTCATATATGCATATTATACCAATTTTCGAAAACAATACATTTAGCGTAACATCTCCAAATTCATTAAATGTTGATACTTTTCGCTAATTTATTTTCCAACATATCCGCATTATTAAATTCCAAATACTCCCAAATATTTAAAACAAATTCGGCCTACTGAAATCGCCGAGATTCAATTCCACTTCCACAATTCACTATTTCAAATCCTCACCAACTTACACCATTTTCATAAACATGATATACATATGTTAATAATTATTATAACAATTACCACCAATTTTACTTATTTAACACACTATATAATCTTAATATAATATCCATTTCAAATTTTCAAAATGCAATTAATTTAATTCACTAAGCATGCTATAATTAATTTCCTACTACAATTATAATTAAAAGAACTTTAATTCCTACTACAATTAATTTAATTCACTAAGTATGCTACAATTAATTTCCTATTATAATTCTAATTAAAAGAACTTTAATTTCCTACTACAATCCCATGACATATACATATTCTAATTTTCACCAATTTTCAACATCATATACAACTTGTAACAATATTCATTTCAAATCTACTAATCATAATTTAACATAAATAATACAAATTCTACTAAAATCTAACTTTAACAATTCATTAAACATGTTATATTAAAACAATACTAATTTTCTAGTAGAATTTTAGCATTAACAATTCACTAACTTACTACACCAAAATAATAAAACACTAATTAAAAGCAACTTAAAACTCACTAATTCCTTTTTTCTTCCTTTTCTCTCCCTTTTCCTTTTCTTACAATCCTTCTCCCTTCTCCAATTTTTTTGCCTTGTACGTATGCCTTGTCTTGCATTTCCAATTTGAAAAACATCACTTATTTGCTTAATTTAATTACTTAAAAATACTTGGATGGCTTGGATGAATTTAACCAATCCAAGGGCCTTCATTTTGCCACCAAAATTTCCACTAAATAATATCAAATATTACTTAATTTAAATTAATCAAAACACATGGATGGTTAGGATGACTTTAAATAAATCTAATAGACCACATTTAGCCACCACATTTTCTACTAACTAACACCAAATATTAATTAATTTAATCAATAAAACACATAGATAGCTTAGATTCCTTCAATTCAAATCCAATGAATCACATTTAGCTACCATATTTTTTACTAATTTAACTTTTATGTTTATCCTTATCTAATTTTCAAAACAAGCTTAAAATTATGCCAAATGGATGGCTAGGATTAAAGCAAATGGATGGTTAGAATTTTGTAGAGAATTTAAGCAAAAAACTTAATATTTTATTCATTTTTTTATTTATTTTACTTTATTATATATATATATATATTTATACTTGGGCTTGGGCTTTGGGCCTATTTTAGTGTGTATATATATATATATATACATAAGATTGGGCTTGGGCTTAATTTAATTAAATTGAGCCCAAATTATGTATATATTGTTGGAGATATGCCCTAGAACCAATCGTGTCATACGGTCTAGAAATATCATCCTAATGTATATATAAATTTTGTATATTATTGTAAATTTGTTTATGATAAATAAAATGGCATCCATATCA
>JAXCLQ010070401.1:0-14270 GCA_035584115.1 Cedrela odorata
CGGAACCAACACCATCAACGTCGACTTGTGTAGACTGCAAAGGAAGCAAGGTGGTTGCTGACTTGAGCTGCTGAAACGCAGGTTCGTTTTTCTCCCTGTTTTTGTTTGACAAAGCAGAAATGAAAAATTGCACACTGCACACACATGCATGCACATATCGGTCTAGGGAGTCTATTCCGCAGATTGAAGTGTTTATCTAGGCTCCCCAGCAGCTGTTGTGCGCCTGGAAATCCATTTCATGCGTCGCACTTTAGCTGCACTGCAAAACAGAGCATGCTTGAGTTTGCGTTCTGTTTAACCATATCACCCAGATTTAGGCTTATTTAAAATATTATCCTGAAGTGAATAAAAAATAGGCCTCGGGAACCATACCACTCAGATTCATGCTTATGGATATTATTATCCCATGGAGAGTAAGAGATTGGCCTCGGGAACCTTATCACCAAAATTCTGGCTTTTGGAGAATATTAGCCCGAGGTGAATAAGAAATAGGCCTAAGGAACCATATCACCCAGATTCAGGCTTATGGATATGATTATCTCAAGAAGAGCATGGGATTTGCCTCGGGAACCATATCACCTAGATTCAGGCTTATGAATAATATTACTTTAAGGTGAAGAAGAAATAGGCCTCGAGAATAATATCACCCAGATTCAAACTGATGGATTTGATTATCCCGAGAATAGTAAGAGATTGGCCTCGAGAACAATATTACATAGATTGTTGCTTATGGATAATATTACCCTAAGGTGAATAATAGATCGGCCTCGGGAACCATATCACCCAAATTCCGGCCAATGGATATTATTACCCCAAGGAGAGTAAGAGATCAGCATCGTGAACAATATCACATAGATTTAAGCTTATGAAGAATATTACCCCAAGGTGAATAAAAGATTAGACTCTAGAACCATATTACCCAGATTCAGGCTTATGAAGAATATTACCTCTAGGTGAATAAGAAACAGGCCATGGGAACTATATCACCAAGATTTAGGGTTATAGATATTATTTCCCCAAGGAGAGTAAGAGATCGACCTCGACAATCATATCACCCAGATTCAGGCTTATTTAAAATATTATCGCTAGGTGAATCAAAAATAAGCCTCGGGAACCATACCACCTAGATTCATGCTTATAGATATTATTATCCCAAAGAGAGTAAGATATTGGCCTCGGGAACCTTATCATGTAAGTTCAAGCTTATGGAGAATATTACCCAAAGGTGAATAAGAAATAGGCCTAAGGAACCATATCACCCAGATACAGCCTTATGGAGAATATTACCCAAGGTAAAGAAGAAATAGGCCTAGGGAATAATGTCACCCAAATTCAGGCTTATATATATGATTGCCCCGAGGAGAGTAAGAGATAAGCCTCGAGAACAATATCACATAGATTGTCGCGTATGGAGAATATTACCCCAAGGTGAATAATAGATCGACCTCGGTAACAATATTGCCCAAATTCAAGCTTATGAATAATATTACCCGAGGTGAATAAGATATAGGCCCCATGAACTATTTCAACCAAATTCAGGCTAATGGATATTATTACTCTGAGGAGAGCAAGAAATCTGCCTCAAGAACCCTATAACACAGATTCGGGCTAACGGAGAATATTAATTAGAGGTGAATAAGAAACAGACCTCAGAAAACATATCATCTAGATTCAAACTGATGGATATTATTACCTCGAGGTGAAAAAGAAATAGGCATCGGGAGCCATATCACTTAGATTGAGGATTTTGGATAATATTACCCCGAGGTGAATAAGAAATAGGTTTTGAGAACTATATCATATAGATTCAAACATCTGGAGAATATTACCCCGAAGTGAATAAGAAATAGGCTTCAAGGACCATATATCACCCAAATTTAGGCTTGTGGAGAATATTACCCAGAGGTGAATAAGAAATAGGCCTCGGAAACCGTATCACCTAAATTCAGGCATATGGATAATATTAACCCGAGGAGAGTAAGAGATCGACCTCGGGAACAGTATGACATAGATTCAGGCTTATGGAGAATATTAACACAAGATGAATAAAAGATTAACCTCGGGATCCATATCATCCAGATTTAGACTTATAGAAATTATTAACCTGAGAAGAGTAAGAAATCAGCTTCGGGAAACATATCACCAAGATTCAGGCTTATTTAAAATATTATCCTGAGGTAAATAAAAAATAGGCCTCAGGAACCATATCACCCATAATCACGCTTATTGATATTATTACCCCGAGAAGAGTAAGAGATTGACCTTGGGAATCATATCACCCAAATTCAGGCTTATGGAGAGTATTACCCTGAGGGGAATAAGAAATAGGCTTCAGGGACCATATTTCCCAGAACCAGGTTTATGATATTATTATCCTGAAGAGAGTAAAAGATCAACCTCGGGAACAATCTTACCATGAGGTGAATAAAAGATCGGCCTCGAGAAACATATCTCCTAGATTTACGCATATGGAGAATATTACACCGAGGTGAATAAGAAATGAGTTTGAGGAACCATATCACCCATATTCAGTCTTATGAATATTATTACCTAGAGGAGAGCAAGAGATTGGCCTCAGGAACCATATCACCCAGATTCAGGCTTATGGATACTATTACCGAGACGAATAAGAAATAGGCCTCAAGAACTATATCACCCAGATTCAAGTTAATGGATAATATTACCCCGAGGATAGTAAGAGATCGGCCTTGGGAACAATATCACTTTGATTAAAGCTTATAAAGAATATTACATGGAGATGAATAATAATCAGCTTTGGTTACTATATCACCCAGATTTAGGCTTATGGAGTATATTAACTTCAGAAAAATAAGAAATCGGCCTCAGAAACTATATCATCCAAATTTCAGCTAATAGATATGATTACCCCGAGGAGAGTATGAGATCGGCCTCGAGAACAATATCACATAGACTGTTGCTTATGGAGAATATTATCCCAAGGTGAATAATAGATCGGCCTCAGGAACCATATCACCAAGAATCAGACTTATGGAGAATATTACACCGAGGATAGGAAGAGATTAGCGTCGAGAAACATATCACTAAGATTCAAGCTTATTTAAAATATTATCCCGAGGTAAA
This sequence comes from Cedrela odorata, assembly GCA_035584115.1. NCBI lineage: Eukaryota > Viridiplantae > Streptophyta > Magnoliopsida > Sapindales > Meliaceae > Cedrela > Cedrela odorata. The sequence continues at coordinate 3,103 of JAXCLQ010070401.1, forward strand.
TAAAAAATAGGCCTCAGGAACCATATCACACATAATCACGCTTATTAATATTATTATCCCAAGGAGAGTTAGAGATTGGCTTCAGGAATCAAATCACCCAAATTCAGGCATATGGAGAATATTACCTTGAGGTGAATAAGAAATAAGCATCAGAGACCATATTTTCCAGATTCAGGTTTATGATATTATTACCCCAAAAAGAGTAAAAGATCAACCTCGGGAACAATATTACTACGAGGTGAATAAAAGATCGGCCTCGGGAACCATATCTCCCAGATTCACACTTTTGGAGAATATTACACCGAGGTGAATAAGAAATAGGTCTGAGGAACCATATCACCCAGATTCAAGCTTATGGATATTATTACCCTGAGGAGAGCAAGATATTGGCCTCAGGAACCATATCACCAGATTCAGGCTTATGGATACTATTACCCAAGATGAATAAGAAATAGGCCTCGAGAACTATATCACTCAGATTCAAGCTTATGGATATTATTACCCCGAGGAGAGTAAGAGATCGGCCTTGGAGGTGAATAATAGATCAGCCTCGGGTATTATATCACCTAGATTCCGGCTTATGGAGAATATTACCTTGAGACGAATAAGAAATCGATCTCGGGAACCATATCACTTATGTTTAGGCTTTTGGAAAATATTACCCTAGGTGAATAAAAGATTAGCCTCAAGAACCATATCACTACCTAAATTCCAGCTAATGGATATGATTACCCCAAGGAAAGTAAGAGATCGGCCTCGAGAACAATATCACATAAACTGTTGCTTATGGAGAATATTTCCCCTGGGTAAATAAGAAATAGGCCTTAAGAACTATATCACCCTGAATCAAGCTTATAGATATTATTACCCCGAGGAGAGTAAGAGATCGGTCTCAGGAACCATATCACCAAGATTCAGGCTTATAGATATTATTACCCGAAGAGAGTAAAAAATCGGCTTCTGGAACCATATCACTCGGATTCATGCTTATGGATATTATTACCCAAAAGAGCGTAAGTGATTGGCCTCGGGAACCATATCACCCAAATTCTGGCTTTTGGAGAATATTACCACAAAGTGAATAAGAAATAGGCCAGAGGAACCATATCATCTAGATTCAGGCTTATGGATATTATTACCCCGAGGAGGTAAGAGATTGGTCTCGGGAACCATAGCACCCAAATTCAAGGTTTTAGAGAATATTAGCCTGAGGTGAATAAGAAATAGTCCTCGAGAACCATATTACCCCAAGGAGTGAAAGAGATCACCCTCTGGAAGATTATCACTTAGATTTAGGCGTATAAAGAAATAGGCCTCAGAAACTATAACACCAAGGTGAATAAGAAATAGGCATCAAGAATCATATCTCCCATATTCAGGCTTATGATATCATTACCCTAAGGATAGTAAGAGAACTACCTTAAGAACAATAATACCACGTTGTGAATAAAAGATCTTCCTCGAGAACCACATCACCTAGATTCAGGCTTATGGAGAATATTACCTCGAGGTGAATAAGAAATAGGCCTCAGGAACCATATCACCCTAATTTAGGCTTATGGATATTATTACCTCGAGGAGAGTAAGAGATCAGTCTTAGGAACCATATCACCTAGATTCAGGCTTATAGATATGTGTACCCCGAGGTGAATAAGAAATTGGCCTCGGGAACCATATAACCTAGATTCAAGTTTATGGATATTATTATCCAAAGGAAAGTAAGAGATCAGCCTCGGGAAGCATATCACCCAGATTCATGCTTATAGATATTATTAAATCCAAGTAGAGTAAGAGATCGGCCTCGGAAATAATATTACCCTAATTTGAATAAAAGATTGTCCTCGGGAACCATATCACCCAAATTCAGGCTTTTAGATATTATTACTCAAGGAGAGTAAGAAATCGGCCTCATTAACCATATCACCCAAGTTCAGGCTTATTTAAAATCTTATCCTGAGGGGATTGAAAAATTAGTCTCTGGAGTTATATTACTCGGATTCACACTAATGGATATTATTACCCCAAAGAGAGTAAGAGATCAACTTCGAGAACAATATTACCACGAGGTGAATAAAATATCGGCATTGGGAACCATATCATCCAGATTCAAGCTTTTAGAGAATATTACCTTAAGGTGAATAAGAAATAGACCTTATGAGCTATATCATCCTGATTCAGGTTTATGGATATTATTACCCCGAGTGGAGTAAGGGATCGGTCTCAGAAACCATATCACCCAGATTCAGGCTTATGGATATTATTATCCCAAGGTGAATACGAAACAGGCATCGGGAACCATATCACCCAGATTCAGGCCTGTAGATATTATTACCCCGAGTAGAGCAAGAGGTCATTCTCGGGAACCATATCACCAAGATTGAAGCTCAATTAAAATATTATCTCGAGGTGAATAAAAAATAGGCCTCGGGAACCATATCACCTAGATTTGGGCTTATAGATATAAGTACCCCGACGTCAAAAAGAAATAGGCCTCATGAACCATATCACCTAGATATAGGTTTATGGATATTTTTACCCCGGAGAGAGTAAAAGATTAGTCTCGGCAACCATATCACCCAGATTTAAGCTTATTTAAAATATTATCCCGATGTGCATAAAAAATAGGCCTCGGGAACCATTTCACCGAGATTCACATCTATGAATATCATTACTTCGATAAGAGTAAGAGATTGGCATTGGGAATTATATCACCCAAATTAAGAATTATGGAGAATATTACCCCGAGGTAAATAGGAAATAGGCCTGAGGAGCCATATCATCCAGATTCAGACTTATAATATTATTACCCTAAGGAGAGTAAGTGATCGACCTCAGCAACAATATTACCCCGAGGTGAATAAAAGATCGGCCTCAGGAACCATATCACTTAGATTTAGGCTTATAGATGTTATTACCCCGAGGAGAGTAAGAAATCGTCCTCGGGAACCATATCACCCAAGTTCAGGCTTATTTAAAATATTATCCCAAGGTGAAAAAAAAAATAGGCCTCGGGAAGCACATATCCTTGATTCACGTATATGGACATTATTACTCTAAGGAGAGTAAGTGGTTGGCCTCGGGAACCATATCACCCAAATTCTGGCTTATGGAGAATATTACCCCGAGGTAAATAAGAAATAGGCCTGAGAAACCTTATCACCCAGATTCAGGCATATAGATAGTATTACCTCGAGGAGAGCAAGAGATTGTCCTCGGAAACCGTATCACCCAAATTCAGGCTTTTGGAGAATATTACCCCGAGGTGAATAAGAAATAGTCCTTGGGAAATGTATCATCCAGATTTAGGCTTATGTATATTAGTATCCCGTGGTGAATAAAAGATCGACCATGAGAACCATATCACCCAAATTCATGGAGAATATTACCCTGTTATAAATAAGAAATAGGCCTCAAGAACCAAATCGCCCAGATTCAGGCTTATTTAAAATATTATCCTGAGGTAAAAAAAAATAGGCCTTGGGTTCCAAAACATCTGAATTCATGCTTATGGATATTATTATCCCAAGGAGAGTAAGTGATTGGCCTCAGGAACCACATGACCCAAATTCGAGCTTAGGAATAATATTACCTCATGGTGAATAATAAGTAGACCTTATGAACCACATCACCCAAATTCAAGTTTATGATATTTTTACCTAAAGGAGAGTAAGAGATCAACCTCGAGAACAATATTACACCAAGGTGAATAAAAGATTAGCCTCGGGAACCATATCGCCCAGATTCACGCTTATGGAGAATGTTACCCTGAGGTGAATAAGAAATATGCCTCAGGAACTATATCACCCTGATTTAGGCTTATCGATATTAATACCCCATGAAGAGTGAGAGATCGGTCTCAGAAACCATATCACCCATATTCAAGCTTTTGGATACTATTACCTCGAGAAAAATAGGAAATAAGCCTCAGGAACCATATCACCTAGATTCAGGCTTATGGAGAATATAAACTCGAGGTGAATAAAAGATCGACCTTAGGAATCATATAACCCAAATTCAGGCTTACGGGTATTATTACCCAAGGCGAGTAAGAGATCGGCCTCAAGAATAATATCACATATATTCAAGCTTTTTGAGAATATTACCCTGAGGTGAATGGAAGATCGGCCTCGAGAACTATATCACCCAGATTTAGGCTTGTGAATAATATTACCTCGCGGATAGTAAGATTTTGACCTCGGGAATCATATCACCCAAATTCAGGCTTATTTAAAATATTATCCCGAGGTAAATAAAAAATAAGCCTTGAGAACCATATTACCCGGATTCACGCTTATGGATATTATTACCATAAGGAGAGTAAGTGATTGGCCTCGGGAACAATATTACACAAATTCAAGCTTATGGAGAATATTACCCCGAGGTGAATAAGAAATAGACCTCAGGAACTATATCACCTTGATTCAGGCTTATGGATATTATTACCCAAAGGAGAGAAGAGATCGGCCTTGGGAACCATACCAATCAAATTCAGACTTATTTAAAATATTATCTTATGGTGAACAAAAAGTAGGCCTTAGGAACCGTATCATCCGGATTCATACTTATGGGTATTATTACCCTAAGGAGAGTAAGAGATTGGCGTTGAGAACCATATCACCCAAATTCAGGATTTTGGAGAATATTACCCAGAGGTAAATAAGAAATAGGCTTGAGAAACCATATCACCCAGATTCAAGCTTATGGATATTATTTGCCCAATGAGAGCAAGAGATTGGTTTGGGAACCATATTACCCAAATTCATGCTTATGGAGAATATTACCCTGGTGGAATATGAAATAGGCCTCGGGAACTATATCAACCAGATTCAGGCTTATGGATATATTTACACAGACGAGTGTAAGAGATCGGCCTTAAGAAGATTATCACGTAGATTTAGGCTTATGGAGAATATTTCCCCGAGGTGAATAAAAGATCGGCCTCGGGAACCATATCCCCTAAATTCAGGCTTGTGGAGAATATTACCCAAAAGTAATAAGAAATAGGCCACGAAAACCATATCACCCAAATTTATGCTTATGAATATTATTAACCCGAGGAGAGTAAGAGATCGACCTCAGGAATAATTTGACAAAGATTTTGGCTTATGGAGAATATTAACCTGAGATGAATAAAAGATCTACCTCGGGAACCATATCACCCAGATTCAGGCTTATAGAAATTATTACCTCCAAGAGAGTAAGAAATTAGCCTCAGAAACCATATCACCGTAATTCAGGCTTATGGAAAATATTACACCAAGGTAAATAAAAGATTGACCTCGGGAACCAAATCACCCTGATTAAGGTTTATGGAGAATATTAGCTCGAGGTTAATAAGAAATAGGCCTCCAGAACCATATTACCTACATTCAGGCTTTTCGATATTATTACCCCGATGAGAGAAGAGATCGGCCACGGGAACCATACCACCCAAATTCTGGCTTATTTAAAATATTATCCCACAATGAATAAAAATAGGCCTGGGAACCATATCATCCAGATTCATGCTTATGGTTATTATTACCATAAGGAGAGTAAGAGACTGGCATTGAGAACCACATCACCCAAATTCAGGCTTTTAAAAAATATTAACCCAAGGTGAATAAGAAATAGCCCTAAGGAACAATATCACCCAAATTCAGGATTATGGATACTATTAGCCCGATGAGAGAAAGAGGTTCGCCTTGGGAACCATATCCCCCAAATTCAGGCTTATGGAGAATATTACCCAGGTGGGAATAAGAAATAGGCCTCGAAAATTATATCAACCAGATTCAGGCTTATGGATATTATTATCTCGAGGAGTGTAGGAGATTAGCCTCAGGAAGATTATCACTTAGATTTAGGCTTATGGAGAATATTTCCCCGAGATGAACTAAAGATCAACCTCGGGAATTATATCCTCCAAATTCAGGCTTATGGAGAATATTACCCAAAGGTGAATAAGAAGTAGGGCACGGAAACCATATCACCCAAATTCAGGCTTATAGATATTATTAACCCGAGTAGAGTAAGAGATCGGCCTTGGGAACAATTTAACAAAGATTCAGGGTTATGGAGAATATTAACCCGAGATGAATAAAAGATCGACCTCGGGAACCATATGACATAGATTCAGGCTTATGAAAAATATTACACCAAGGTGAATAAAAGATTGGCCTCGGGAACCATAATACCCTGGTTAAGGTTAATGGAGAATATTAGCCCGAGGTTAACAAGAAATAGGCCTCTGCAACCATATCACCTAGATTCAGGCATTTTGATATTAATACCCTAAGGAGAGAAGAGATCGGCCTCGGGAACTATACCACCCAGATTCAGGCTTAAAATATTATCCCGTGGTGAATAAAAATAGGCCTCGGGAACCATATCCCCCAAATTCAGGCTTATGCAGAATATTACCCAAAGGTGAATAAGAAATAGGTCGCGGAAATCATTTCAGCCAAATTCAGGCTTTTGGATATTATTAACCCGTAAAGAGTAAGAGATTGGCCTTGGGAACAATTTGACAAAGATTTAGGCTTATGAAGAATATTAACCTGAGATGAATAAAAGATTGACCTCGGGAACCATATCTCCCAAATTCAAGCTTATTTAAAATATTATCTCGAGGTGAATAAAAAATAGGCCTTGGGAACCATATCACCCAGATTCACGGTTATGGATATTATTACCACAATAAGAGTAAGTGAGTGGCCTCGTGAACCATATCAACCAAATTCGGGCATTTGGAGAATATTACCCCCAGGTAAACAGGAAATAGTCCTCGAGAACTACATCACCTAGATTAAGACTTATGGTTATTATTACCCCAAGGAGATGAAGAGATCGGCCTCAAGAAGATTATCATGTAGATTCAGGCAAATGGAAAATATTTCCACGAGGTAAATAAAAGATTGGCCTCAGGAACCATATCACCCTGATTCAAGCTTACGGAGAATATTACCACGAAGAGAGTAAGAAATCGGCCTCAAGAATGATATCAAATAGATTATGGCTTATGAAAAATATTACACCGAGGTGAATAAAAGATTGGCCTCGCGAACCATATCTACAAAATTCAAGCTTATTTAAAATATTATCTCGAGATGAATAAAAAATAGGCCTTAGGAACCAAATCACCTAGATTCACACTTATGGATATTATTAACACAAGGACTGTAAGTGATTGGCCTCGTGAACTATATTACCCAAATTCAGGCTTTTGGAGAATATTACCCCAAGGGGAATAAGAAATAGGCCTCAAGAACCATATTACCTTGATTCAGGCTTACGGATATTATTACCCCGTGGAGAGTAAGAGATCGATCTTAGGAACTAAACCACCCAAATTCAGGCTTGTGGATAATATTACCCTGAGGTGAATAAGAAATAAGTCTCGGGAACTATACCACCCAAATTCAGGCTTTTCAAGAATATTACACTAAGGTGAATAAGAATAGGCCTCGAGAACTATATCACCTTAATTCAGGCTTATTGAGATTATTACCCCAGTGGGAATAAGAAATAGTCCTTGGAAACTATATCAACCAGATTCAGGCTTATAGATATTATTACCTCCAGAAGTGTAAGAGATCGGGCTTAGGAAGATTATCACATAGATTCAGGCTTATGGAGAATATTTCCCCGAAGTGAATAAAAGATCGGCCTCGGGATCCATATCCCCCAAATTTAAGCTTATGCAGAATATAACCCGAAGGTAAATAAGAAATAGGCCAAGGAAGCCATTTCACCCAAATTCAGGCTTTTGGATATTATTAACCCAAGGAGAGTAAGAGATCGGCCTCGGGAATAATTTGACAAAGATTCAAGCTTATAAAGAATATTAACCCGAGATGAATTAAAGATCGACCTCGGGAACCATATTTCCCAAATTCAAGATTATTTAAAATATTATCTCGAGGTGAATAAAAAATAGGCCTTGGGAACCATATCACCCAGATTCAGACTTATGGATATTATTACCACAAGAAAAGTAAGTGATTGGCCTCGTGAACCATGTCACCCAACTTCAAGCTTTTGGAGAATATTACCCCGACGTGAATAAGAAATAGGCTTCAAGAACCATATCACCCTGATTCAGGCTTATGGATATTATTACCCCGTGGAGAGTAAGAGATCGGTCTCAGGAACCAAATCACCCGAATTCAGGCTTACAGATAATATTACTCCGAGATGAATAGGAAATAAGTCTCAAGAACCATACCACCTAAATTCAGGCTTTTGGAGAATATTACCCTGAGGTGAATAAGAATGGGCCTCGGGAAGATTATCACGTAGATTTAGGCTTATGAAGAATATTTCTCCAAGGTGAATAAATGATCGGCCTTGGGAACCATATCAACCTAATTCAAGCTTACGAAGAATATTACCCTGAGGGGAGTAAAAGATCGGCCTCAGGAATAATATCATATAGATTAAGGCTTGTGGAGAACATTACCCCAAGTTGAATAAAAGATTGGCCTTATGAACCATATCACCCTGATTCAAGTTTACGAAAAATATTATCCCGAGTTGAATAAGAAATAAGCCTCAGGAACCATATCACCCAAATTCACGCTTATGGAAATTATTAACCCAAAGAGAGTAAGAGATCGGCCTCGAGAATCGTATCACTCATATTAAGGCTTATTTAAAACATTTTCTAGTGGTGAATAAAAAATAAGCCTCGGGAACTATATCACCTAGATTCACGTTTATTGATATAATTACCTCAAAGAGAGTAAGAGGTTAGCCTTAGGAACCATATCACTCAAATTCAAAATTTTAGAGAATATTACCCCGAGGTGAATAAGAAATAGGCCTTTGAAGCAATATCACGCAGATTCAGGCTTATGGACAATGTTACCCCGAGGAGAGTAAGAGATTGGTCTCAGGAATCATATCACCCAAATTCAGACTTATGGATATTATTACCCCGAGGTGAATACGAAATTGGCCTCCAGAACCAGATCACCTAGATTAAAGCTTATGAAGAATATTATCACGAGGTGAATAAAAGATCAACCTCGGGAACCATATAACCCAAATTCAGGTTATGGATATTATTACGTCGAGGAGACCAAGTTATCAGCCTTAGGAATAATATCACATAGATTCAAGCTTATGGAGAAATTACCCCGAGGTGAATAAGAAATAGGCCTTGGGAATCATATCACCCAAAATCAGGCTTATGGTGAATATTACCCCAAGAGGAATAAAAAATAGGCCTTAGTAACCATATCACCCTGATTTAGGCTTATGATATTATTTTCCCAATGAGAGTAAGAGATCGACCTCGAGAACCATATCACCCAGATTCACCCTTATGGAGAATATATCCCCGAGGTGAATAAGAAATAAGCCTTAGAAACCTTATCACCCTAATTTGGGCTTATGGATATTATTACCCATAGGAGAGTAAGAGATCAGTCTCAGGAACCATATCACCTAAATTCAGACTTATGGATATTATTACCCCGAGGAGAATACGAAATTGGCCTCCGGAACCATATCACCCAGATTAAAGCTTATGAAGAATATTATCACGAGGTGAATAAAAGATCAACCTCAGGAACCATATAGCCTAAATTCAGGTTATGGATATTATTATGCCGAGGAGAGCAAGTTATCGACCTCAGGAATAATATCACATAGATTCAGGCTTATGGAAAAATTACCCCGAGGTGAATAATAAATAGGCCTCGGGAACCATATCACCCAGATTCAGGCTTATAAATATTATTACCCCGAGGAAAGTAAGAGATCGGCCTCGAGAACCATATGACCCAGATTCAGGCTTATTTAAAATATTATCTTGATATAAATAAAAATAGGAATCAGGACCTATATCACCCAAATTCACGCTTATAGTTATTATTACCCCAGTATGAGTAAGAGATTGGCCTTGGGAATCATATCGCCCAAAGTTAGGTTTATGGTGAATATTACCACAAGGGGAATAAGAAATAGGCATCAGGAACCATATCACTCAAATTTAGGCTTATGATATTATTTCATCGAGTAGAGTAAGAGATCGACCACGGGAACTATATCACCCTGATTCACGCTTATGGAGAATATTACCTTGAGGTGAATAAGAAATAAGCCCCAAAAACCTTATCACCCTAATTTAGTCTTATGCATATTATTACCCAGTGGAGAGTAAGAGATCAGTCTTAGAAATCATATCAATATTATTGCCTTGAGATGAATGATAAATAAGCCTCGAGAGCCATATCACCCAGATTTAGGCTTATAGAGAATATTAATCTGAGCTGAATAAAAGATCGGCCTCGGGAACCATATAACCCAAATTCAAGCTTATGGATATTATTACCCCGAGGTGAGAAAGAGATCGGCCTCAGGAATAATATCACATAGATTTAGGCTTATGGAGAATATTACACCGAGGTGAATAAAAGATTGGCCTTGGGAACCATATAACCCTGATTCAGGCTTATGGAGTATATTACCACAAGGTGAATAAGAAATAGGCCTTGGGAACCATGTCACCCAGATTCAGGCTTTTGGATATTATTACCCCGCAGAGAGTAAGATATCGGCCACAAGAACCAAATCACCCAGATTCAAGCTTATTTAAAATATGTTCCAGTGGTGAATAAAAAATAGGCCTCGGGAACCATATAACCCCGATTCACGCTTATGGATATAATTACCTCAAGGAGAGTAAGAGGTTAGCCTCAGGAACCATATCACCCAAATTCAAAATTTTGGAGAATATTACTCCGAGGTGAATAAAAAATAGGCCTTTGGAGCAATATCACCCAAATTCATACTTATGGACATTGTGACCTAGAGGAGAGTAAGAGATCGGTCTTAGGAACCATATCACCTAAATTCAGACTTATGGATATTATTACCCCGAGGTGAATACGAAATTGACCTTTAGAACCATATCACCCAGATTAAAGCTTATAAAGAATATTATCACAAGGTGAATAAAAGATCGATCTCAGGAACCATCTAACCCAAATTCAGGTTATGGATATTATTATGTCGAGGAGACCAAGTTGTCAGTGTTTGAGATATGCCCTAGAACCAATCGTGTCATACGGTCTAGGGATATCATCCTTATGTATATATATAATTTTTGTAAATTATTGTAAATTAGTTTATGATTAATAAAATGGCATATATATCATTTTGCATATACAGTTGCGTGTATA
>JAXCLQ010070412.1:0-14269 GCA_035584115.1 Cedrela odorata
ACTTATTTCTGTAGTTCAGCACTTTACAACCATTTAGTCTAACAATAGTATTCGTCATGGGTGAATTTTGGTTGTCTCAATGATTCTATCCTGGTATGTTATGGTCTCTCAGCACATTATATCTGTCAGTCAGGTGCTCTACTACAGTGGAATCATTTCCTTCTGCTCCAACGCATTCTTCCCATATTGGAGTACAGCCAGAATTACAACAAATGTGAGTCTCAGTAGGAGCTCCACTGAGACGACCTCCAAAGCATCAGACATTGGCAGACTCATCAATTCCTGTGTTTCCTCCTGTTGAGTCAGAAATCATTGATTGTAAGAGGGGGCATACTTCAGGGTCATCTCATGAAGAAAAATCCATCCCTCCCTCCCTTAGGTTTGGGTGATTTCTTCATATTCTGCACCAGTGATTTTACAACTGTCTCAAAGGAGGTTCACGTGAGAACTCGTAGGGCGCGACCACTTGGCCTTGAGGTATCGATATGTTACAGTCTAATTCATATATTACATCCTCTTGTTTGTTTTTCATGTCACAGAGATCATGGTTTATAGGTTTTGTTTAGGGTGCTGGTAAAACTTCTCTTTTCAAGGCAATCCTTGGTCAAGGCAAATTAACCACTATTACCAATATTGGGAATGTGAAAGTGGAGGCTGGTGTTCAAGAAGGCATTGCTGGTGGTTTATGCTACTCTGATTCAGCAAGGTTAAATCTGCAGGTATTTTGTGCAGATTCAACAAGATTTCTATTTGCAACTGATTTTCAACTTTGAATATCGAAATTTGGAACAAAATATCTGAAATCAAATTATAATGACAAGAAATTATGCACCTAAGTTTGAGTTTTAGATCCAAATTAGAAAATTTTTTGATTATACTCTGATTTTTCTATTGTGGCTTCTAATTCAATAGAATTAGAACAAAGTATAAATCAATGGCTATAAGTGGCAATTTAACAAAGCACAGAGATTTGGATCTCATGTAATTATTTATTGATGTGAAAACAAACACAATGATTATATAATCAGTATTTGCTGGTTTTGGACTCTTATTAGGCCAGAGAAATTGATTCAATCTAGTTATAATGGGATTTGTGACTCAGTTTTAACATCTTATGACCGGTTGACTGGTAGATTAACCATTTCTATGGGGGTTTGATTCTGACCAAATTCACATTCTGACCCTATGGATTGAAATTCTTAATAACCTTCATACATGTCTTATAAATGTTGAACACTTGTGTCATCATTTTATATATATATATATATATATATATTACTTTCTACTTGCAAGTTGCCACATGTTTGTTGACTAATGAGGGATTATAATGAGTGCAACTCGTGTTTCTTTCTCCAATTAATTCAGGCAACATATTTTCTTGCCTACTATTTATAAGACATAAACATGCCTATGTTAGTGTTTTTCTGTTATCTGATTTTTGCATCATGCAACTGGATTAAAGTTGTTTATGTATGTTAAAATCATCTAAGTTCTGGTCCTTCTTACTAGCTTCCATTGATATGCAAGAGCTGACTATGGAGGCAACTCGTTTTAGGAAAGAGCTTTGGATGGGAATCAGTGACCTCTGTAGAAAGATGGATTTGATTATTCTTGTGCATAACCTATCCCATAAGATACCTCGATACAATCACTGAGATGCATCATGGCCACCGCCAGCCTTTTCACTTCTGTTAGATGAAGCTAAAGCTCTTGGAATCCCTTGGGTCCTCGCCATAATAAACAAATTTTCAGTCAAGTGCACATCAACAATGAGAAGCTATTGATGCAGTTGTGCAGGCTTCTCCAAGCACCGTTGAAGTCACCAATTCTTGTCCATATGTTATGCCTGGTGCTGTGAGTGCTTCTCCGTCTTGGGTTGCAACTGGTGGAGATTCAGATGGTAGGATGGATGCGCAGAAGCTTTTTCTTACTCCAATTAATTTACTTCGGATGCCTTTCCAGAGGAGGGATACTATTTTCCCGGCGGAGGATGTAAACTCTCTTTGTCAGCTTGTGCACCAGGTCCTCAGGAGCTATGAGGAGGTCTCCTTACAGGTAGAAACATTTTTGTAAAATAATGTTTTTTTAACATATATGAGTTATTAGCTATTCTTTGTGGTAAGAAAGATAAGGGCCATGAATAACTACAAAGACTTGCACTATGCTAACCTCTTGGGGGCTCCTACTGTGGATATTTGTATCCACGTGTTTTCTAACAGTTCAGCAGTTGTACTAGTTTGGAACTTGATGAACTTAGAAAGGTTGAGGGATTTCTGGGTATCAAATAAAAAAGAAAAAGTTTTTTGAATGAGAGGACAAAATGATGTAGGTAGCTCTAACCATTTTATTTTGTCTAATATTAACAAATTTTGAATTTAAACTGGTAGCCACTGGATGCTTTATGGACATAGGCATCATGTCAACATGTGTCTATCATGCCAACTGCATATGAGGAGACATGCAGTTATCGCCCTGATTAAATCTGATGGCTTTCTACTTTATTAGATTGGAAATAACTATAGCTTTTGAGGAATGCATGATGCATCAATCCAGTGGCCGTAAATATTTTCTTAGCATTTAACTTCCCCTGGTTGATTGCATTGGTCCTGCTAGAAAGTAGAAACTGTCTAGGAAGCCATCAATTAGTTGGGATTAGATAATTTGTAAATCTTTTTATCTATAGAGTTCAACGTTGACATTCATAATGTTCTTGAATTTGGGAATTTGCAATGTTTTATATTTGATTCAATAGTTGGTGGCACTTAAACATGTTTGAGCTTGGTTGGATGAACATAAGTTAATTGTTTGGAGAATCCAACTTATTGGTTTTTCTTTGAAGTGTTCAATATTTAGAATCCGTTCTTATGTTTGAAAGCATGTGGCATCTTTTTTTACTTCTTTATTTGTCTGATGTCATTGCTGACAATTTTGAACTTTATGTTGCATATTTTTTCAAATTTTAAGAAACTTGCTTGAGATTGGCTGTTGTCAGAGTTGGAACAAGAACGAATTATGGCAATAGATCCAAATTCAAAAGCTAATACATCTTCTATGACTGCTGCTGCAGTGGGTGCTTCCACTGGGGCTTGTCTAGGCTATTGTTATGGGCGCGGCATCTGCTTTGAGGAAGCCGGAGAATTCAATTTTTTGGGTCATGTTTAATGATCTACTTCCGGACATGGGAAGCTTGCGTACGCAATCTCTGTGTTTTTAGTTATTTATGTCAGTGAATTGTCTTGGGATACCATCAGCAGATCTCCGGCGATTTGTTAATTCTGATCATGTAAGATTTCTTAGAAGTTTAGAACATTCGTGTAGAGGCATTGTAGTATCACAAATGAATAGGAAATTTGATCATTTTGTCATAATAGTGCGCGCTAATTCAGTGCTGACAAAAAATCAGTTCCTTTTCTCCGTGTCAAGTAATTTCCTGATGATTTGTTTCTTATGATTGTTTGAGGACTACAATTTAATGTTTTTTGCATGCTGTATTACCATCAACAATTACGAAAAAGATTTTTCAGGTAGATTGGCAGGACAAAATATTAAGCAATACAGTGCAATTTTTTAAAAATTCAACTATCAAAATTTAAGAATAGTTATTCTAAAAATACAAATACAATCATATTTTAAAGCTTATTCCAACGAAAATATCCATCAATGAAAAGTAGCAGGCTAAAAAATTACTTGGCCTACTAATTTGAAGAACTCGGTAGGATAAACATTTGCAATTGTACTACCAAAAAAAAATGATGTAAAAATAAAATTGAGAGAACAGAGATCTATCTAGCACAGCATGAGAAATCCATTATGTTTCCTTTTGATGAGTTAGCCCCGTCCTTAACGAGGGTTACTCGATTGACAGACAATTCAGCTTTGTATGCATCTGAGTTTAGGACTTTCCTGCTGATGTTGTTGTAAATTTCTCGGATAACAATCTCGAAAGCAGTTTGAACATTTGTAGATTCAAGTGCGGATGTCTCCATGAAAAATAATCCTTCTTCTTCTGCAAGGGTTTTGCCTTCTTCTGTGCTAATATCTCTAACATTCTCCAAATCACACTTGTTTCCTACCAGCATCTAGCCGCAGTAGTATCACAATGAGCTGCACGATTAAACCATTGAGAATTAAACTTAATTGGCTGCACAAAACAAATACACGTAATCAGCCAATATCTGAAATTAACAACTCAGCAAATAATCAAAACACAGAACAGAGCACAGAACATAAAGGCAATCTTTTCTCACTCTTTCCCATTGACAAAACAGAAAGCAAAACAAAATTAATAAATAATAAAAAAAAAGAACTTTCTACTGAGCTCCTCAAGCCAGCGTTTAACACTATCAAAACTACTTCTCCTGGTAATATCATAAACAAGTGCACCGACAGCTCCTCTATAATAAGCAGAAGTAACAGCTCTGAATCTCTCTTGACCAGCAGAATCCCAGATCTGCGCTTTCACTTCTTTCCCATCAATCTCCAACACTTGTGTCTGAAACTCTACTCCTATTGTCGCCTTGGAATTGCTGTCAAATTCATTTCTAGCAAACCTCGACAACAAGTTTGACTTTCCCACACCAGAATCGCCTATTAGTACAATCTTGAACAAGTACTCTTCCCCTTCTTGGTGTTCTTGACCCATTGCTGCAGTTTATTTTGTTGTTTTTTTTTTGGTGCTTCTGGTAATTGGTTTGCGTTGCTTTGCTTGTATCGAACGATGATAATGTGAAATGGGGATTAGCTTTGAAGAGGAGAAAAGGTGACACAAACAGACAGACAAGACAGCGTGATTGGCGGGGAAATTGGAAATTCCCTTTGCGGCTTTGACTCTTTTTTGTCCAGTTGAGTTTTCAGTAATGGTGGTAGTCTCACTAGTACTACTGCATTTAGATGAGCTTGACGGGCGTTTCATTGAAATTTCTTCATATCAAAGTAAAATATTGCTTACTTTTCTCATTTGTCACTACTTTGAATCCACTTACCTATTTATATTATTACACTATTTATTTTGAAGATCAAAATCTTGTATTGCTTGCTCACCTTATCCTTTTGTTTTGGATCGTGTTGAAAATAAGGATGCTATACATCACATGATTTAATCTGCTATTCCATCGCTACAATTAGTATTTTCTTGTAATTGTATACAGATATCACGTGTTTAGTATTTTTTTTATATTATATGATAATAAGCTTTTCTATAAAGGGAAAAAGTATCTTCCACTGAATTGAAATGGAAGAAATAGTAGATGATAACACTCACCTAATGAATCATTTTTCTTATAAAGAAATAATCTTTTTTTTTTAATCCAATAAATATATTTGGTTTTATCTATTTTCACCTAATAATAGATAAAAAAAAAAAAAAGGAACAGCTATATATATATATATATCATTTAGTATCTGCACCTTAAAATTTCAATATCAAGATCGTTGGATATCCCAGTTGGGAAAATAACATTTTCTGTGCCTGCTCTATTGATCTGTAGTTGTGGTTTCTTTCAGTGAAAATTGGTAAGCATAAAAGTTGGACTGAGATCCAATCAGGCACATTTCCTTCTTTTGATAGAGGAGATATAAATATCCTGGGATTCATCAGCAAAACACATTTCAGGAAACTTCCAAGGAAAAAACTTGGTATACATACTACTAACATTATCTTCATATCGTCATGATTCATCATTTGGAATTAAACAATTATTCATTATACACGCATAATTAGCAATCACAGTTCCAATTATAAGTCATCAAATTAAAAAAAAAAACAAAAAACAAAAAATCTTGTGAGTTAGGCATTTTGCCCTGGGGCTTAGGGTAACATGGCATGTTGGCCACAATGAATATATCCCACCAAAGTCTAACAAATTTCAGAAACTTTCATGCAAGAACTGTGATTAAACTTTTTGAGTTTGAAGGTGTCATTTTTGTCTTTTCAAAGAATCAAATTTGTGGATTATGATTTTAAATCATCCAAATTAATAGCAGCATAATGAAGGCGTAACTTAGTAATACTGGTGTGTTTCCTAATCATTATTCACTAACAAAGTTTTTGATAAATTTAACAAAATGGAATACTGGAAAGACTTTCTAGAAAAAAATATATTGAGTCTTGCACTCATTATGGTGATAGTAAGCCTAAAGCCTGTAAGTCAATAATGTCTGCTGTTCGTCCCCACTCACCCCATTATCATTTCCACTCAAGTCTCATACGCAAAGCCTAAAAAATAATGGAGTTTCAAGTGATCAACAACAAGGAAAACAATGGCTTGGCTACACAGTCTTCTTCTCTTAGTATATTTTTACATTTCTGATGCAGATCCTTTAGGGGAGTTTTGCAACAAAAACACCAACATAAGTAGCAGGAGCAAGATATCGGCAAATATTGATTTTGCGTTGGCTCAACTGGTTCCGGCAGCTGAAAAAATTCGCTATCTTTCTTTCACCTATGGTGGAGGCCAAGACACAGTCTATGGCCTGGCACAATGCAGAGGAGATGTGGGCTCCAAAGATTGCGAGAGTTGCATCCAAGATGCAAGAAAGCAAATCCGCCAACGTTGTGTAAACCAAGCTGATGCCAGAATTTGGTATGACTATTGCTTTTTGCGATATGATAGAGAGAACTTTATTGGGAAAGTTGACACCTCGTTTGGTATATACTATTACAATGTTGAAAATGTTTCACATCCCGAAAGTTTTAACGAAGAACTGGGAGCTTTAATGGGCAAGATTAGTTCAGAAGCCGTTGGGCCTAAGAATGAAGGACTAGGGAAAGGTAAGACCAAACTTTCATCGTTTCTGACACTTTATGCTTTGGTGCAGTGCACAAGGGACCTATCTCAGATTGGTTGTTCTCAGTGTTTGGCTATTGCAGTCGGAAATTTTCCAAACTTCTGCAACAACCGGAAGGGATGCCGGGTTCTATACAGTAGTTGTTACGTTCGCTATGAGCTATATCCATTTTTCTTCCCTCTTGATTCAAACAATACCTTCACTGATACTTCCATCATGGCAGTAGTTTATCCATAGATTTTCCAGTCTAGTTTGCATATCAAAATAAGTTCCTTTGAAGAAAACGAACATGGACTTTTAAGACAATGTCATTTCAGTAAGAAATTTTCTTCATTTACATTTACTTCCGTGCATTGGATGAAGGAAGCATAAATAATAGGAGTATGATTTCTATATGTATGGTATCCCTCCTTCATTTCACATCTCCATGTGTGTATTTACATGACATATTTATTTTCTATCAGCAACTTGGGAAGTTTGACATAGAATATTTTGTTTTTGGAGTCACTTTGCTGGAATCAGATTAATTGTTGGCTTTGCCAAAGATTCTAGGAAAAGGGATTGCATCTCTGACATCGGTGAGGCCAGTCGCAACGAGAACCATAAGGTCAAACCCAAGGCTAAATCCAGAGTGCTTTACTGTTCCATGCCTGCGTAAATCCAAGTACCATTCATAATGCTCTCTTGGCAAGCCCAATTCCTTGATCCTGAAAACAAGAAAGTCAACAGGAAAATTAACATTTAATTCTCATTTTAACCTAATATTAACTTTGGAACTAATTTGTACAACCTGAGCTAGGTTTGGATTACCTTGTATTCAGCATATTTATGCGTTCCTCATTTTGGCTACCAGTAATCAACATTCCAACCTGCAAGCATATGAATTCCAGTTTTATATTTACCATTCTTGAATATAATTGGTATGGAGGCTCTTCATCTGATTAGAAAATCTTGAGCTCACCTTTGGTACAACGATATCAAATGCTGCAACTGTGTTTCCATCGTCATTCAAGCGTACATAAAATGGCTTAGCTGCTTTGGGGTAATTGTATATGATTATAGGCTTCTTATAGATCTCATCAGCCAAATAACTGTCATTCCATTAACCGAAGTTAAGAATTAACGACCATATAAGGCCTTGGCTCCAGTATTTCAGATATGAGCATTTTTAAACTGAACTTTGAATGTGAATACCTTAGATGTTCTGCTGTGAGAGCTACACCCCACTCCAGTTTTCCTTCAAATATCTTATCTGTAACCTGGTCAACAAAAAACCTTTATGAGATAACATTGCTAATGTGCATAAGTTTGCTCTACCAAATTATCCAATTGAGATGTTCAACTTCACCTTTTCCAAAACCCTCACTGCTTCTGTGTAGGTAACTTTTTCGAAAGAACCTGATATCATTGACTGCAGACGATCAATACAGGTTTTATCAATTCGTTTCGAGACAAATGCCAGATCTTGTGAACAACGTTCCACAATCCATTTGCAGAGAAACTTGAAATAGTCATCCGCACAATTCATGGCATCCTGGGAAATCCACAAAGTATAAAGTTTTAGCATGTTGACAGACAATCTCAATCATTGAACAACCTCTTATTCCAAACCAGTTGTTGTGTATATTGCACATGAGAACTCCTAAATGAAGAGTTTGATTATATTTACACTGCTGCGGAACTTTTTTTCACTTACTAGGCACCATAAGCTTGGTCAATATTTTACCATGATATATGCAGTAACTATCTTGAAGGTATGTACAGAGTGAATGGTACCTCAGTTATATCATGTGTACATGATATTTTGAAAATACCCTCACGTTCTGAATTATCAGACAATTGAGGATGAAAAAGTTCAGCAACTGTTTTGAAATTACATTCCTTTGCAAAAATATTTAAAGGTACTGAACATTCTACAAGTAATGAATATTACTTGCAAAAGGTCTGGAAAATAATGCAAATCAATGGCCCTAGAGTGGAGACAGCCATGTGAGACTATGAAAATTACTAAATAGCAGTGGTTCTAGAAAATAAAAGGTCATGATTTCATACCTCTAATTGTGAAAAGGCTATTTCAATCTCAACAATCCACATCTCAGCCACATGTTTTGCAGACTCCTTTTTCTCTGCTCGATATCTGGGTCCAAATGAGTAAACACTTCCAAGGGCACATGCGTAGCTCTCCAAATGAAGGCGACCAGAAACAGTGAGATAAGTTTGGCAAGAGAAGAAATCTTCAGAAAAGTTAACTATATCAGTCTTAAAAGAAGGTGCTTGTTTTAATTTGTCTCCTGATTCTAGTTGTGATGCAAGTTCATTTGTTTTCCGTAAATCCTGAAGTGCAGCAACGAGTGCTTCCTTATTGCTTTCACTTCTCTTGAGTTCTTCAACTAAATTTCTTTTTTCCTTGATAGCACCCTTTACAATGTCAAGGTTAACACCTTCAATATCTTTAGTGGTTTTTGCCTCCTGTTTCTCTGTTTTTTCGAAAAGAGTGGTAACCTGGAACTTCTCACTAAATCCTTCAGAGTCTGTGGTTGTGATAACTGGTACTTGAACATACAGAAACCCATGGTTTTGGAAGAATGAGTGAGTTGCAAAATTCAGGGCACTACGGATTCGCATAACAGACGCAACCTACATAATATGGAACATACTGAATCAGATGGTTGAGCTTTTAGATAAAGCTAAATATGCACAATGGTCAAATTGCCAAGCTATATTGTTTGATAAGACAATTGAACTATGACAAGACAGATAAGTCACGTTCCATTTTAATCATTTGCATATATAGTTCTGAAAACAGCTAGGCAGAAAAAAAAAACAAGGAAGGTGATAGAACAGCGCGAATGACGCACAAATTACCGTAGTTGTACGAGGCCGAAAATGGGAAGAATCCCTTAACATATCTATTGGAAGTCGTTTTCTTGATAATGGATATTTATCATGATCAACCGTCCCAATGTGAAGAATTTTCTCTGCTTTTAGTTCAATCGCATGTTTTCCCCGAATTGATGGCTGCTTCAATACACCTTCTACTGATATACAAGTTCCAGTAGGCAGGAGTCTGCTGGGAGCAGCTATTGCGGATTCCACCACAACCTGAGATTGCCAGTCAAAAAAGTGAAAATGGAAGTATGTCTTATTTTGATAGGGTGATAAGCCTGTAGTTCCAGGCGTAAATGCATATCATAAGTTTGCAAAATGACAATATAATTTTAAGACTACATAGTTTCCTTTTCTTGCAAGTAGATTATATGAGATACCTAATGTGTTACATGACAAAAATTGACAAAGAGTTAAACATATTAAGATGAAGCACAAATATCATTTACTAAATGAAACCAAACATCAAAAAAATAGTCAACTTTTGGGTTTATTCACATGTAAACTTGATGCAATTCTTTTCTTTACATCTGCTAAGCGTGTCCTTTGATAAATTCCGACCAGGGATTTTAGCTCACATGCAGCCTAGCCATGATTTTTCCATAATCTAATAACTTTAAGCACTTCAAGAGTTTTAACAAGTTCCAGCTACTAAGCCTTTCGAAAGTAACAGACTAAAATTAATATGCATTTCAGCAAGCAATTAAGAGGCATTCCCAGAAATCAACCAAGTTTTGTATACCTGAAGACTAGCAACACAGGAACCATCACTGACTTGCAAGAAAACAGTCGAAGACGGCGGTGCCTTGGGAACCAAAGACTCCAACTTCTCGCGAAGAGCTGGATTGCTAGCAACACCAGCTCCACCACCAAGGACCTTGATTATTGTCCTGAAAAACGGAATTCTTGATTGAAGCATCTCCACACAGCTCACATCTTTATCTTTACCTTTCTCTTTAGGCTCTAAAGTCGCAGAAGCACCATGATTATCAGCCGGTGGTGGCGGCACCGGCTCTTTTTTCACTTCTTTGGAAGACTTCACCCACCCACCAATCACAACTCTCTCATTGAGCAATCCCAGCCCTTCATCATCACGTTCAAGAATGGTTTTTAAAAGTACCCGGTTCGAGTATTTCCACGTTAGAGTCACCGGGGTACTGGTTTTGGCGACCATAGCAGTTTCTTCTTGAGAAGCCATTTCTGGGATGTTTTAAGAACGAAAGAAGGAATGAAATGAGTTGATTAACAGATAACAAAGAAGGAAGTTGATTTGCAGAAGTGCATTCGAGATAGGAAATGCTTGGATGATGGAGAAGGGACAGGGCGGTGGTGGTGATAATATAGAAGAGAAATGGATGCTTTTCTTTGAGAAGTGATTTGAGAGAAGGGAGAGATTGGAGGTGAAAGGAAAGGGATTGTTCGACGATTTAGACAGAGCGTAGGCGGCAAGGTTTGGTATTCTTCAAGAATGGGGCATTTGCGGGAAGTATAAACTGTTTTCTAAATTATAAATTGGTGGCTACCCAAAGGAGAAGGCAATCAATGGGCTTTAAACAAATCTAGGACCATAGGCTACAATTAGGAATATAATATTTGAGGCCCACATTGAAAATAGTAATAATAAAATGAAGGTGCTAACTTCAATTTTTCAATAACAAAATAAACTGTTATTTGTTTTGACTTTGGTATAACTTTATCATGGGCTCCGAGTTACAAATATTTATTAGAAAAAGAAACTAAGGTTCTTCAGAATTAACACCCTAACATGATATTGAGTGAAAACTGAATTTATGTGGGAAACAAGATCCTGAAACATCATTTCCTAAGTCTGGATATTGAATTTAGAATTGGTATGTTGAAAATTGTAGATGGTTTATTTTAAAACAAGATTCATTGACCAAATATTGTAAAATAATGGTGGTGTCTTTCGCAGCAGGGATTTGATTTCACATCCATCCTGGGATTATTATCTTTTTGGATCTGGGCAAGTGATTTCTAGGCCTGGAAGCCCTGGATTCTTCTTCTGGTGGGTGAGATGTCTCTACCCGTCTAGAGTCATACAAATGATTCTTACTTGAAATACAAAACAAAATTGCAATTCTCCATACAGTTATCCCTCTTCTACCCCCCATCAAAAAATCATGACAATACCATGTAAACCTGTAAAATGTAACAAAAGACATGGGTATTTGAGTAATTTCATCATACGGTCCAGCATCTCCAATGGTTTAGCGTCTACGCTCGATTTGTCGGTTTAGGAGAGCCTGGGGACCTCTTAGGTGTTCTTTGTCTAAGATTCTGAGTCACTGCAGATTTTTGCCACTCTATCTTTTATGGCCATTAATTGACCACAACTCTCTTCTGTTTGTCTTATCATCAGAAAAAATTTATATTTCAACTACAAACTTATATTCACTACCATATTTCATATCATCTACAAAAGTTTTATTATTCCTCAGGAAAAAAAAATGGCTAACATTAAACTATGCAACTTAATCCTGCTACTACTCATCACTTTTCTCCTTGCTGCTGTGCAAGGTCACATTCAACTCAACTACTAGCTACTTCTTTCCTTACTGGGTTACAATTATATATAAGTGCATGCTCTGCTAACTTCTTGTCAAAACCTGTCCATTTTTTTTTCTCTTCTCATGCTTATCTCTTCAGCTTTGCAGGGTCAAGAACTCGAGTAATACTTCCTTCTACTCATCATCAAAGTCTATCTCCAGTTCATTCCGAGGTGATGACTGAATTGATTTTCCTTCATTAGTTTGAATCCTTGTTTTGTTTGAAATTCTCTCTCATTGAAGCTTTTTGTTAGCTTCATCAGGAAAGCAGTGCCAGTGAAGAAAAGATGAACAGAAATTCGAGAAGATTGATGATTGGATCGACAGCGCCTACTTGCACTTATAACGAATGCAGAGGTTGCAAATACAAGTGTAGAGCTGAACAAGTTCCAGTTGAAGGAAACGACCCAATCAGCAGTGCATACCGTTACAAATGTGTATGTCATAGGTAAATTAATATGATATAAGGAAATGATGGAGTTGGTTTCGTGTCGATCGAAAGAACCTGATAATTTTATCTCTTCTTTATCTACAACCAACAAAATATTTTCTCTGTGCAAGTGCAACTAGCTAGTTACACGAGTAGAACATCCTTAATAAACTGTGTAGTGTCCTTCGGAGGAATCAATTTTCAGTTCTTCCATTATCATGATATGTTGTCACCTTGTCTATCAATATTCTATTCAATATATGATTTCCTTTTTCAAACAAAAGATTTTGATATATAGAAGCTTATCTTGATTATCGTCCTGTTATTTTTTTGTTCTGTCCCTAATTGAACAGTAAAAGAGATACTAGTTTCAGAAGAACAGTAACATCACATGCAAGATTTCTTTGGGTCACTGGGAGATAAGATAAATAGCTAAACCAGTACAAACATATGTAGTGTTACTGTATATAACTACACATTCAAATTCCCTTTTGAGAAGTAGAGTGTTTTGTAAACAGCATTTGAATCAGAAGCGCTTTCAAATCTTTGATGTGAAATAACTTCACAATTTGATACAAACCCAAATTACAAGAACGGCTGTTGGGAAAACACGAGGCAAATATTTGTATTTGTATTTCGTTAGGGTTTTGTTCATCAACACTAAGAGTATGTTACTTAGAGCGTGTTTAGTAATGAAGTGATATAAATTTGAAGTCTATTGTAAAATGGAATCACATTTAGTACCAAATATATATACACTTGTATCTTAATTATTGGGAGAATTTTCAAAATGATTTTACTTCAAAGGTCATTATCAACCTTAAAAAATTCTTTCTAAAATGACCCGTTTCACTAATTTTGAATAATTTTACCCTTCCATACCACTTTACGCTTAAAATAATAAATAAGTACTATTAAATATTAATTTAAACAACAAAATTTATTGTTGCTTATTGGTGAGTATATTGTCTCTCGTTCCAATGTCTTGAGTTCAATTTTTAATGATTATATTTTTTGTTTTATTTATTTTAAATATACAATATTAATATTTTATTTATTTTAAATGTACAATTTCTAATGATTATATTTTTTAATATTATTTACTTTAAATATACAATATTAATATATTATTTATTTTAAATGTATAATGTTAGTGATAAAATTGAATTTATTTATAAAAAATTCATAAAATTGTTAATGAAAAAATATAAAAAAATAAAAAATAATATATTTTATTTATTTTAAATGTACAATGTTAATATATTATTTATTAGCTATTTATTTTAAATATACATGATAAAGAATAAGTAATGAAATTGAATTTATTTATAATAAAAATTTATAAAATTGTTAATGAAAAAATAAAAAATGTAGTGCATAGTGTAATGAACTATAACACGAATACTGTAGCAGCATGAGATCACTGTAATTGTAGATAACGTGCTCATACAAATGACAATAATATACTGTAGCACACAAGTATGTTATAGTTAGCGCATTTTTATATTAAGTAATTATGAAGGTAAAATTATTCAAATTTTATAAAATTTATCTATTTGGTAAGAATTTTTTAGGATTGATCATAAATATATAAAAAAAA
>JAXCLQ010070423.1:0-14266 GCA_035584115.1 Cedrela odorata
TAAGGAGATTACCTCTTCTTTTTGTTTTCCCATGAGGCAGAAGTTTGCTCGCTCGTTTTCTGATGATGAAGTGTTTTTTTCACTAGATGAGTCATTTGATGTCATCTTCATTGCCTTCTTATTTTCCTTATCCTTTTTATCTTTCTTTAATGGATATTCAGGTCTTGTATGCCTTAGTTTCTTACATTCATAACATATGATATCTCTTTCTTTTTCCTTCTCATTCTCCTTTCCATTGTTCTTTTTGAATTTTTAGTTTCTTGGATATTTTCTTCTTTTCCATTTTCTTCCCTTAGGCCATTCTTTTTTGAAGTATTTTTTTTAATTTCTTGGCCATGAGAAGAAATTCATCCTCATTGGATTCTTGTTCACTTTCATCATCTTCTTTCTCTCTTTTGATGTTCTTTAAGGCAACATTCTTTCTTCTTTTTTCTCTATCTTCGTCATCATTTCGTCTGTCTTCTAGCTCTACATCATGATATATCCTAGAAGCTCCTGAAGTGGCAAAGTTCTTAAGTCTTTTGCTTCCCTTATTGCTGTCACTTTGGCTTCCCAACTTCTAGGTAGACTCTTTAAGATCTTTGTTACAATATCTACATTTTAGTAAGATCTACCAAGAGCTTTCAATTCATTAGTAATGTCAATAAAGCAAGTAAACATGTCTTTAATGGCTTTCTTGTAGTTTCATTTTAAACAATTCATAATCATGAATTAGCATGCTAATTTTTGAGTCTTTGACTCTACTTGTTCTTTCGCGTGTTTCTTCTAACATGTCCCAAATGGACTTAGCTGTTTCACATTCTAAAATTCTATTAAACTCAGCTCTATTTAGAGCAAAATAGAAGATGTTCATAGCCTTATCATTTAAAGTGAACTTATTCCTCTCATCAGAAGTCCACTCCCTTTTTAGCTTTAACTTCCTTTCTCTAATTATCACATCCTCAATTTTAGGTGAAAAATACCCATATTTTATTATGTTGAGAATTTCAAAAACTAATATTGTTAAGAGATTTGCATCCTCTTTTACCAATATGCATAATTAGTTCCATTAAAGAATAGTGGTCTATTCGTGGATTATCCCTTAACTATTTGTCCTAGGTTGTTACTAGATGCCATTTTGATCTATTCTTTAAGGTTGTGAATCTTTTTAACTAAGTTAGGCTCTAATACTACTTGTTGTCCTAGTTGGTAATACCCAAGAGAAGGGTGAATTAGGTTGTCAAAAAATTTAAATGAGATGTATGTAATGCACTGAAATTAATAAAATAGTAGAGAGAGAGAAATCAAACACTAGATTTATAGTGGTTCGGCAATATAACCTACGTCCACTCTCTCAGCTTTGGTTCACCATCGAGGTTTAACTGTTTCCTTGTTTATACGGGTCAAGTGAAACCCAATACAATTCCTTCTAAGGTGAAGGGCAACCATACAACTTCTTTATTCGGATGAAGGAAAAACCAATATAATCTTCATTTTAAATCGGGTAAAGATAAACCCAATACAATTTTGAAATGTATCTCTGTGTTTTGGATTCTCACAATAGAGCTGATGCATCAATGAGCTTGTACAAATAATTTTCTCTCAAAAGTATGAGTGAATAAACAAATTTAAAGTAGAGAGAGAAAATAAAAATTGTTCACGTTAGAATAGCAGATGAATATTCACTGATGCTTAAAAATGTACTCCATTGTTCTCATTTTATTAAATTATTCTATTTATATTTATTCTCTTAGTGAATTTATGTTCAACAGCTTGATTAGGCGCATTAAATATTCACTATAAATGCTGCAGAAGTTACTGTTAAGCTTTAAAATATCAAGAAGTATCAATCCTTTCTAGCAATATATCGATCCGTTTATGTGAATTTTGAATCTAAGTAGGATTTTAATCTCAAGTATCGATCCTTTCTTCTTAACATATCGATTTTAATCTCAAGGTTGTGAATCTTTTTAACTAAGTTAGGCTCTAATACTACTTGTTGTCCTAGTTGGTAATACCCAAGAGAAGGGTGAATTAGGTTGTCAAAAAATTTAAATGAGATGTATGTAATGCACTGAAATTAATAAAATAGTAGAGAGAGAGAAATCAAACACTAGATTTATAGTGGTTCGGCAATATAACCTACGTCCACTCTCTCAGCTTTGGTTCACCATCGAGGTTTAACTGTTTCCTTGTTTATACGGGTCAAGTGAAACCCAATACAATTCCTTCTAAGGTGAAGGGCAACCATACAACTTCTTTATTCGGATGAAGGAAAAACCAATATAATCTTCATTTTAAATCGGGTAAAGATAAACCCAATACAATTTTGAAATGTATCTCTGTGTTTTGGATTCTCACAATAGAGCTGATGCATCAATGAGCTTGTACAAATAATTTTCTCTCAAAAGTATGAGTGAATAAACAAATTTAAAGTAGAGAGAGAAAATAAAAATTGTTCACGTTAGAATAGCAGATGAATATTCACTGATGCTTAAAAATGTACTCCATTGTTCTCATTTTATTAAATTATTCTATTTATATTTATTCTCTTAGTGAATTTATGTTCAACAGCTTGATTAGGCGCATTAAATATTCACTATAAATGCTGCAGAAGTTACTGTTAAGCTTTAAAATATCAAGAAGTATCAATCCTTTCTAGCAATATATCGATCCGTTTATGTGAATTTTGAATCTAAGTAGGATTTTAATCTCAAGTATCGATCCTTTCTTCTTAACATATCGATTTGGCTTGCATTGTAAATAATTTTGAACTCTCTAGAATGCAAAATATCAATCCATTTTAGCACTGGTATCAATATAGTTTATTTCATAATTATATATGAACTCTTTGGAATTTCGAAGTATCAATTTGTTTATTACTTGTATTGATTTAATCCACTTCATAAATAATTTTAATCTCTCCGGTCGGTGAAGTATCAATTTTCTTTGCTTGGTTATCTATCTAGTTTGCTTTGTAAATATTTTCCAACTTTCTGGAATGCTAAGTACCGATCTTTTAAGTTCTGAGTGTTAATCTTCTTTGAACGTATTGATCTGCTTTCTCTAAGTATCGATCCATTTGATTTAGTGATTTCATCTGAGGCTACTGACTTGTAAGATATCGATCTGTTCTTCCAAATATTGACCTTCTTTAAGTGTATTAATCCAACTAGCAAGGGTATCAATTCTCTACTTGTATCGATGTGTTTCTTCCTCGTATAGATTCGATTAACAAGAGTATCGATCCTTTAGCTATAAGTATCGATCCTTTTACATTTGATTCACACTTCTCACAAAAAATTTGTTTAGATTGATCACAAGTATATTCACACATAGTTTTCTTGATTCTATACAAGTCTAAATCTATTTTATTATCATAAATTAATTTGATACTACAATAAACTTAGTCATCATTAAAAGATACATTTGCATATTATGATATCAACAATTTCACATTTAAATTATTAACATGATATCATCAACCTAGACATGATGCAAAGTATGGTGAAATAAAAGAATGAGTCGAGCCAGGATCAAATAGAACTCTAGCATGTCGAGATTTCATAAGAAGAATACCTGTAACTATAGCATTAGATACTTGAGAATCTTGAGTGGTTAAAGCAAAAACTTTAGCTAGACCTTTTGCAACTAAAGTTTGTCTTCTACTCCCAGATGGTTGACCTCTACCCATGGATCTCTGACTTTCCAGCTCTCTAACCTGTGGGGGTGGCATAGGTGCTGAAACATAGGAAAGTCGACTGGCTACTAACTATGACTTATTCAGATGGCAATCCCACTTAATATGGCCTACTTGCCCACAACAATAGCAAGCACCTGAGCACTTCAAACAGTGCTCAGTATGTAGGCGACCACAATGTTGACATGGGGGTATGGAAGGTTGTGCCACTCAAGTAGAAGATGCTGGTTGAGAGCTGGCACCCTGAGTAAATCGTCTATCAAAAACTTTGCCTTTAAAACCCCCTATTCTAGAAAATGTGTTTCTGGCAGCAATTTCACTCATAAATTTTCCCTGGTCTAGCTGATGGGATTTTCCTAGTTCATTTGATCTTGGCTTTTTGTGAGATTCTCTTTTTGTTTGCCTATCTCAAACCCCCATCTCAAACATATAGGCAATATCCAAAACTTGTGTGTAGGAAATAGTCTTTGAATTTAGGATAGAATAGTACAGGTAATCCCAAAGCTCATTTACAAATCACTTAGCCTTAATTTTTTTCGATACTTACTAAGTGAGGAGCATAGCGGGAAAGACATGGAAGGTTGTGCCACTCAAGTAAAAGAAGTTGGTTAAGAGCTGGCACCCTGAGTAAATCGTCTATCAAAAACTCTGCCTCTAAAACCCCCACTTCTAGAAAACGTGTTTCTGGCAGCAATTTCACTCCTAAATTTTCCATGGTCCAATTGATGGGATTTTCCTGGTTCATTTGATCTTGGCTTTTTGTGAGATTCTCTTTTTGTTTGCCTGTCTCAAACCCCCATCTCAAATATATAGGCAACATCCAAAACTTCTGTGTAGGAAGTAGTCTTTGAATTTGGGATAGAACAGTACAGGTAATCCCAAAGCCCATTTACAAATCGCTTAGCCTTTATTTTCTCGGTACTTACTAAGTGAGGAGCATACCGGGAAAGACATGTAAAACGCGCCTCATATTCAGCCACTAACATATGTTCTACTTGAACTAACTATTCAAACTCTCTAGCCCTTGCATCTCTAAGGGCTACTTCCCTTTTAGCTACTCCCTCTTCTATATCCTCAACCTTTCCTATGCGAGGACGTCCTTGACACCTAGATGTAGATTTTTAAGGTTTGGAAGAGCCTTGGTTAGGGGCGTTGGCTTAAGGAGCCATGTTTACACTAGCACGTCTTCGAGGTGGCATGACTATCTAAATTCATAATAAATGAATAAGGTTAATCTAGTAAAGGTTCTATAAATCTATCAAATGTATATGTATATGTATATAAATATATATATTTATTTATATTTATATATTTTTCTTTGAGGATAAACCAAGTAGATCAAATATCAGAGTAGTGCCTTGTATACAAGTAGCCTAGATATACCGCATACAAGACCCTACCCTTACCATGCAGTTATAGATCTCTAGACCATACTCTGATACCAACTTTGTCACATTCCAAGAATTCTAGGATGTAACAATTCATTTTATACGAATATGTGAATTTGGAATATTTATTGCCATAAGACTTTGTTGTTGGAAATTGGATAAATATAAATTATTTGAAATCGTGGAATTCATTATATTACGTATGTGTGGTATTAGGCACCAAAAACCTGGGAGAATGACCTAGTAGGTGCGAGGATTAATAATGGGAGTAGTTACCTTCCCTTTGTTGTGTGTAAATTTATACATATATGAATATGTAAATATATGTGTGTTATACATAAATGTATGCTTGTGTGTTAAACAAATGATTTTATTGTTAAACTAAAATTTGAAATGAATATGTTTTCATATGTTTTAAATTGATATTGGGATGGTTTACTTATTTAGTTAGTTGTTAAAATTTTATTTGATATACATGATGAAATAGCTGGGGAGGTCGGATTTGATTTATATATTTTATAATCAATATTTAAAAATGATATAATTATGCATGTATATTGGTGATGTGGCCAGTAGAACGATTATTTATTCATAGGCAGTGGGACTGATGTATGGCCAGTAGGCCTGTTTATTGATTGTAGCTACAGAAAGGTAGCTTATGAACAAACCTATGAGAGGCCATATAGGTGAATGGAGTCGTAGTGGAGCTAGTGTAAGGGAGAAAGTCCATGGTAAGTCTACTGTGTGTCGTGCACGTATGTGCAATTATAAATACACTATAGAAAATTCTGACAGCTTGATAGGGATATCTTGAAATTGACGGATTACGAGGAAAGTCACTCATGTCACTAAGTGACTACTTAAGGCCAACATCAGTGAGAAAAGTAGTTATTTTTATAAAATGCATGTTTTATAGAAAATAATTGATTTTACAAAGTAGGAGAATTAGTTTTATGTTTTATAAGAATTTATTGTATTGGTTTTATATATAAAAGACTCACTGATGGTTTTGAGGTTACCTCGGCCAAGGTAGCAGTTAAGAAAGTATGGTCAACCTAGTTTATTTGTTTTAAATTGTAAGCAAACCCTTAAATTGTTTTTGAATTATTTCATTGATATATATATATATATATATGTATTTTGGGCATAAGTTAAAGAGAAATCCTAATATCATGACAATGGAAATGCGTATGCATATATGTATATTTATGTATATGTATTTACTCACTAAGTATAGTTGTATACTCCTCACCATTATAGCCTTCAGGCTAGGTTCGTTAGTACTCGCCGGGCAAGTAGTAGTTGTTGAGAGCTTTTGGCTCTCATGGAAGGTTTTTCTTGACTCAAATGTATATATATTATCCCACTGAATAAATGTATTTGAATTTTGTAATGTATTTGTAAACCAAATAGTGTATGTAAATGTTTATATTTGTTCAACCTGAATCAAAATGATTTCTATAATGATTTCATAAATATTGTTTATGTGTTGTGGATGAATTGATCATGGATGATCAATTATTTGATAATGATCCTATGGATGGGAGTTACTATTTTACAAATTATTTTTAGGTTTTGATGATCTACAAGTAAGCCTTATAGGCTCTCTTGATACATTCTGAGTATAGAGAGTGCATTATAAGAATTTGTGGCGATTGTTATGGGTGGACCCCAAGTTTGGGACTTAACACTTTAACTATAGGTAGTTTGATGTACATAATGCTATGTGTATGATTTGATATAACATATGTTGTAAGTGTTATGAGCAGATATTATGCTAATTCAAGGGAGAAACATTGGTCGGCGGTAAAATTAATCTTTAAGTATTTAAAAAGGACTAAGGATTTGATTATGAGTCATGGATGTCAAGATTTGAACTTTCAGTCAAATGTAGATGATAGAAAGTCTGCATCTAGATTCATTTTTGTATGTAATGGACGTGCTGTTAGTTGAAAGAGTTTCAAGTAGACGATGACAGTGGACTCCACTACAGAGGTTGATGTATTGCTACGTCAAAAACACCAAAAGAGGTTGTTTAGATGTGCAAATTCGTATCTAAACTAGGTGTTGTTCTTAGCATATGTTATCTGATAACTGTGTTTAGTGACAATACCGAAGCTATTGCACAGGCAAAAGAACCAAGAGCACACCAAAGTCTAAACACATTCAACATAAATATCACATTTTGAGAGAATTCGTTAGAGTTAGAGAGATTCTGGTATAGAAAATAGCTTCAGCGGATAATGTCGCTGACTTACTCACTATGGCGATAACACTGAAGCAATTGGACTTACATCTTGAGAAGTTGGGTATAAGATACAACAACGAATGGCTTTAGTGCTCGTGGGAGATTGTTAGTGTATGTCCTAGAACTCATTCGTGTTGTCGGGTTTGGAGTTATAAATCTTGTATTATTTTATAATATTAATAAAAGAAAAGTTCTTTTTTCACATACATAGGCTACTTTCTTTAATGAATTACACTATATATTAAAGTATATATGTGAATTGTCCAAATAATTCATTTAATAGTTGAATGAAATTATTAAAGTCGTTCCTTACAAATGTGATATTGATTGGGCAGTTATATCACATGGTAGGCATACTAGATGTTGCAGATAAATATCATGGGATGATATTAATATATGTGACAATGAAAGTCATGTCATAATGGCATTAGTATGGAGAAATATTTAGAGAACTATTTTTCAAGCGTGACCAAAGAATGATAAATCACATGGTATGTATGTAGTCAATTGTACTAATGTGTAAAGTGATTTTTTGACCTGAGACATCAGAGTTAAAGCTTATATGGTGTATATATACAAGACTAGCCATGTCCTGTATAAAAGCTAGTTTGGTTATGTATTATTTATATCAGTCTTCGGAGGATGGTCAAGATAGGATACATTGGCTAGATAATTAATGTGAGAGTTTTCGCTAATTCTCGCTGCGTTGAGTTCCTAGACGAGTGTCGATAAATGTCTAAAATTAAAAGTCTCTAGCTAGAGCAAGTTCTAAAAATCCATATAAAATGTTCGTGTTGGAGAGTTCATGACATATTGATCAACATTTTGTGAAAAAATTGAGATTAGGGTTTTGACATCCATGAATCCTTCCTCAATTAGGATTGGACAATGGAAATATTTTTTCCACACATTATGTACAATCAGAGTAAAGTTTGATGAAAAAATTCTTCATTATGGTTTATGGGCTGTGGCATATTGTTAGATGTTACCTACAGTTGTTGAGTTTGTTGAATAGTTTAAATCCGAAGAGTTCGGATACGACTCACAGTTAACCCACAATGAACCTTCATGGTTGCACCAATATCCTTGTGCATTAGGAAGCTATGAGAGAGAGTTAAATATTATCTAGATGAGAGCTAACATCTTCAAGGGTAATATGAGGCCAATATATATATATATATATATTAAGAATTCTTTAAGTTGTTAAAGAATTAATCATTTTATACTTTTATATAATTTATTATAAATTACATGCGTAATGCATAATATTAATTATTCAATGACCAATAAGTTGTGGGAAATTATTTTCCATAATCTTGAATTAATTATAAATTAATTTTACATTAATATGAATAGTTTCCATAATAGTTAAGGAAAGCAAAAAATATAATTATTAATTTTGTAAAGGGTTTGCCAAATTAAATAAATAATTGCCAAGGGGTTCAAGTGTAAAAGGACACTTAAAAATCCATTTTAAGATGGAGAATTAGAGAAGCTACGAGAAGGGTGTTAGAAATTGAAAAAGAGAAATGTTCTCTCCATTTGGCCATGCTTCCTTATATGCACTGGGTGGTGTAAATTAAAGAGATTTGATATTTTTCAATTTAATTCATCAAATTTTACTTGCTTAAACCAAGTATGTTTGATTCTTTTCCTTGATTTTAAAGTATATTATATATAAATGTTTTAGTTTATGCTGTGATGCATAAAAAATTTAAAAGCTTTATTGCATAAAAAATAGGGTAAAGAAAAATTATTCAAGATATTCTTTGTCAAATTCTGCCTCGAATGCATATGTTATGAATGTAAGGGTTGAGAAGAAGCAAAAAATCACCTCAGTCTCCATCATGTTCACGGATGAAGATAATGTCAAAGTACATTATCCTCATGATGATGCTTTGGTGGTATCCTTGACAGTTGAAACAACTCAAGTCAGTTGAATGCTGATTGATATAAAAAGCTTGACTGACATTATTTTTAAGAAGACTCCGAATTCTTTAAGTATTAAAGACCTGAGACTAAGACTAGCATAAATGGCTCTACATAACTTCTGTGAATCGTGTATCTACCCATTGGCTACATTACAACTGCCAATTACAATGGGAGATAATCCCTATAAAAAAAAAAACACAATGGTTGAGTTCCAGGTGGCAGATCTTAAGATGCTGTAATCAATGATTCTTGAAAAATCTTTTCTCAGGTCTACAAGAACGGTAAAAAGCGTTTATTACTTGGAAAATATTTTCCTAATATGCTCTATTCAATGATTACAATGATTTTACCACCTCATCAAAAAACTATTATTGCATGTTAAAACATTCTCTGAAAGACGGTTTGGAGACCAATGATAAATAATAGAGAGCTTATGTAGAAAGCCGGGTCAGGGCAGTATGCTGTCAGCAATAGAGCCCATTGAAGAGTTAGAGTTTGTAGTCTTGAATGATAAGACCACAAAAAGAATAGTTAAAATTAAGTCTCATCTGCCCAAAGAACAAAAAGTGTTGTTTAGAGATATTTTGAAGCAACACATGGATGTGTTTGCATGGACGCATGAAGACATGCCAAGGACTAATCCCTAAATAATCTCTCATTGACTCGCAATTAATCTCAAATTCAAGCCCGTAAAGTAGAAGAGACAGAGTTTAATGCACAAAGAAGGGAAATAGTTTGGGTCGAAGTAGAAATGTTGATGAAAGCCAGGTTTATCAGGGAAGTACATTGCCCAAAATGGGTATCAAACATGGTCACAATGAAGAAGTCGAATGGAAAATGGAGGATGTGTGTGGACATCACAGACCTAAACAAAGCTTGTCCAAAAGATAGCTTTCCTCTCCCTTTAACAGACCAATTGGTAGATTCAATGGTGGGGCATGAACTTTTGAGCTTCATAGACACATGCTCAAGGAATAATCAAATCAGAATACATGAATTAGATCAAGAGAATATCGCACTCATAACTGACCAGAGGTTATATTGCTATAAAGTTACTGCTTTTGAATTGAAGAATGTAGAGACTACATTACAAAGATTGGTTAATCGAGTTTTCAAACCTCTAATTGGGTCTACCATGGAAGTTTACATTGATGACATGATTACTAAGTCATTGAAGGTTGGAGACCATTCAAAACATCTAGAATAGATCTTCTCATACTTGAGAAGATATAACATGAAATTAAACCATGAGAAGTGTGCGTTTACAGTTGAGGTAGGCTAATTCCTAAGGTATATGGTCAGTAAGTAGGGTATCGAGGTCAATCCACAAAAAATAAAGGCAATACTAGAGCTTAAGTCTTCGACCACCATAAAAGAATCAAAGTTTGATAGGAAGACCAGCTACACTGAGCAAATTTGTGTTTAAAGCTACAAATAGATGTTTCTCATTCTTTCAAAACATGAGGAAGGGAAAGAAACTTGAGTTGATAAAAGAATGTGAGAATAGTTTTTAGAAGCTAAAGCAGTATCTTGCATCGGCACCACACCTAACAAGTCTTGGGGTTGAAGATGTGTTATACCTTTACTCAATAGTCAACGACCATTCTGTGAATTTAGTTATGGTAAAAGAAGAATAGAAAAGAGTTCATCAGCCTATTTACTATACTAGCAAGCCATTGCTAGATGCTCAGATAAGATAATCTAGCTTAGAGAAGTTAGCACTAGCACTAGCACTAGTAGTGGTGGCAGTAAGAAAGCTATAACCTTACTTCCAAGTTCATCAGGTGCTAGTTTTGACAAATCAACCCCTTATACAAATCCTCCACCAACTCGACTTGTCTGGATGATTGGTGAAGTTTTAGATTGAGCTCAACAAGTACAACATCTGTTACAAGCTGAGAAAGGCTATAAAAGTTCAAGCCTTATTAGGCTTCATGGCAAAAAGGTCAGTATCCAAGCATCTCTTCATTTACCAAATTGCAGAAAGTTGCTCAGATCAAGCTTAAGAAAATTCACCTGAGACAGACATCTAGGCTCAGTGTGGCAACTTTTTGTTGATGGAGTCTCAAATACACTAGGAAGGGGTGTAAGATCATCTTGGTTAGCCCGAATAGAGCTGAAATGATGTACTTGCTAATCTTTGACTTCAAGGTAACCAATAACGAGGCAAAGTATGAGGCATTGATTACAAGGATCAATTTTGCTCGGATGCTGGGGATCACATGCTTAAACATTAATAGTGATTCCTAATTAATTGTAAATAAGATTAACAAGCATTTTCAGGCTCGTGAAAGCAACATGCAAGCCTATTTAGACAAGGCAAAATAGCTCTTGGGAACCCTAAAAACTATTATGCTGAAACAAATTCCAAGGTCAGAGAATTTAAGAGCCAACATCTTAGCCAAATTAGTTTCCACATTCAAAGGAAAAGTTCTTACCTCGGTGCCTATTAAAGCTTTACAACAAAAAAACACGGAAGTAAGAAGTGACTGGTCACACCCCAATCTTAGGGTCCACCTGTGACAATCACCACAAAACCTCCTAATACATCCTCTATACTCAGAATGTATCAAAAAAGCCTGAAAGGCTTACATGTCAATCATAAACTCTTGAAAATAGTTTACAAACATACTTTCCATCCATGGGAGCATTATTAAATAATTGATCTCCATAATCAATTCATCGACAATATAATAAATTAATATAAATATCAATTTAGAAAATCATTTACGGATTGATCAAAATAATAAATTCTTATATAACTATTTAGTTACAATACATTACATATGCCCCAGAAAATACATATCTAATAAACTCAAGTTACAAATGTGAGTCAAGAGTCGAAAAACCTATCAAGAGCGTTGTGAGCTCTCTACTACTATCACAAGCGTAGCGAGCATTAATGCTCCTAACTTAAAAGCTGTAATTGTGAGGAATGATTATACAACTATACTTAGTGAATAAATAAAGTACATACATATATACATACATGCACATACATTCTTAAATACAGATATTGGGATTATATTTACATCATGCTCAAAATATATATATATATATATATATAAGTGTGAGTGTGTTTGTTTAAATCAATAAATTATTAAACAAGTTAAGGGTTTGCATACATTTTAGAAACAATTTTACTGGGTTGACCATACTTTCTCGAACGCTACCTTGGCTGAGACAATGTCAAAATCATCAGTGAGCCTTTCATGCATAAAACTCTATGGAATACATACTTATAAAATAGCAAATCATTTCTCATGCTTTACAAAATCATTTTATTTAGGTAAAACATGAATTTATATATCGATCTCCTTCTTTTTGAAGTGTCGATACCTTTGATGAAGGTATCGATTTGGTCCAACCTATAATTAATTTCGAACTCTCTATTTGGCCATGTATTAATACATTTAATGAAAGTAGCAATCTAGTTCATTTTATAATTATTTTTGAACTCTCTATTTTCAAATGTATCGATACCTTTAAGGAAGGTATCGATCTGATCAGTTTGTAACCTTAAGTATCGATACATTTGAATGATGTATCGATACTTCCATTCCAAATATTTATCTTTTCATGCTCAGAATATATTTTAATATTTTATATTCATTTCTTAGCACTTATTTCATTTACCTTTCGAGAGCTCCACCTCATATCACCCGCAAAGGCACTGCCCTTTGACCTTGCTCTTTAACCGGCTAGCGAGATTGCTAAGTGCGTCAGCGTAGGGCTTTATTATGAAATTCTTCTTATATGAAATTCCAAATCCTATTTTCAATTTCACTGTATTCTTGTTATTAAACTTAAATTTAAATTCACCTATGCCTCAATAATGTATCATCTATTTATTAATTATGCGTGTACAAATATGAATGTAATAAATTGACTACTTTACCCTTATGCTTGAAGGATAGGGTTTATAAAACCAATTCATTGTAGCCAAACTTAATTCATACCCTTCTTGGATGAACGAAATAAAATTTTAAATCTAAGAAGGAAATCTCTCAGATATAGAGAAGAAGCAAGATTAGAAATAAGTTTGCAAGGTACACTATCATCGATAGGGAATTGTATAAACAAGGATTCTGTATTCCTTATTTGAGGTGTTTAAGACCTGAGAAAGCTGCATGCGTTCTAGATGAAATCCATCATAGAGCATGTGGTGGCCATAGGGGAGCATGTTTCCTAATGCATAAGGTCTTAAGGCAAGGGTATTATGGCACAATCTATTACAAGATGTAACTTAGGTTGTGAAAACTGGTCATGATTCCTAGATACATTGTGACATACAAAGACAACCACTTGAGAAGTTAACTTCTTTGTCTAGCCCTTGGCCATTTGCCTGCTACCCGAGCTATTACAAAGTACGCGGTAGTGGCAATCGACTGCTTCACTAAATGTGTAAAAGCAGAGCCGTTGGTTGTATCACAGATAAAAATATCATAGTCGTCATCAAGCAGACCATCATTTATCGGTTCAGAATACCTCAAGTGCTGATTATAGACAACGGAAAGTAGTTTGACAACTCAAATTTTAGAAATTTCTATTCAGATTTCTCAATTGACCTTAGGTTTGTGACACTAGCCCATCTAAAAGCTAATTGACAGGTAAAAGCTACAAACAAGGTGATCAAGAGAAAGTGTTAGAGATATGCCTTAGAACCAATTGTATTATATAGTTTTGAAATATCATTCTATGTATATATATTTTTATAATTAATTATAAATTAGTTGACGATTAATAAAATAACTTTTATATTATTTTGCATATACGGTTGCTAATTTATATTGTATACAAAATACAGAATGAGAGTGATGTATTGCACTCTATCTACAAAGAGTTGTAGATATAAGTACAGAGTTTATGATTTAAATGCATCCTAATCATGAACAGAACAGGAGACGAACGTGCTCT
This sequence comes from Cedrela odorata, assembly GCA_035584115.1. Classification (NCBI taxonomy): domain Eukaryota; kingdom Viridiplantae; phylum Streptophyta; class Magnoliopsida; order Sapindales; family Meliaceae; genus Cedrela; species Cedrela odorata. Next base: position 14,165 of record JAXCLQ010070423.1, read on the forward strand.
GTTTTTGACGCTGCGGAAGTGCGATGCACGAAATGGATTTTCGAGCGCACAACCGCTGCTGGGGAGCCTAGATAAGATTAAAAATTTGCGGAATAGACTCCT
>JAXCLQ010070444.1:0-14262 GCA_035584115.1 Cedrela odorata
ACATATGTATAATGCTTAGCCCACTTAATTACATATGTATATATTTATTAATAAGATAAAATCTCAAAATCACCTTGTTAATAATAAAATTTCAATTCTACTCTTATAAATTCACTTTATATTATTTCTTAAAATTCTAATACTTGATACTTTAACAAGTATATTTACAATCCTAGTTACAAGTCCTACAAAAGAAATTGCGAGTGTCACACTAGGTGCTTGTTTTAGACCATAAAGTACCTTAGTGGGTTTGTAAACATGATTTAAAAATTTATAGTTTTCAAAATTAAGAGGTTGTTTTACATAAACTTCTTCATTTATAAAGCTATTTAAAAATGCACTTTTGACATTCATTTGATAGAGTTTGCAATTTTTATAACATACAAAGTCTAACAACACTCTAATGGCTTCTATCTAGCTAAGGCTGCATAAGTCTCGTCATAATCTATTTATTCTTCTTGACTATACCCTTATGCCACTAGTTTAGCCCTGTTTCTAGAGATATTCTCATTCTCATCAAGTTTGTTCCTAAACACCCATTTTGTACCTATAGTTGAATCATCGTTAGGTTTAGGCACTAATGTCCAAACTTCATTCCTTTGGAATTGATTTAGTTCCTCTTGCATGACTATTAACCAAATTTCACCTTATAGAGTTTCTTTAACTTGTTTTGGCTCAATTTATGAGACAATTACTAAATTTTAATTCTCATCTAGATTCTCATTAATCTCTTTTGACCTTCTTTTAGTCTTGCTGCCTTGTGAGAGATCTCTTATTATTAACTATTTTAAATGATTAGATGTATATCTCCATGCTTTAAGCAGTTCTTTAATGATTTCCTCTTTTTCTACAACTTCTTTTTCGTTTTTTGTAAATGTGACATTTAAGTTTAAGTTTTCCAAGCTTTCACTTATCTCTAATTCCTTTTTCTTTTCTTTTACAATTAATTTAGCCAAGTTGGGATCAAATTCATTAAATGTGACATGCACGGTTTCTTCTACTACTTGAGTTCTCTATGGGTTTTGCTCTTTGATGAATATCTTAGGAATATTCCAAGATTGAATTTTGGCTCAAAATTTTCTAGATTGTCTTTGGTGTTAAAAATGTAGCAATTGCATCCAAATACTCTAAAATACTTAATCTTGGGTTTTCTTTGAATGATTAATTCATATAGAGTTTTGTTTAAAATCTTTCTTATATGACATATGGTGTTTATAGCTTCAGCCCAAAAGTATTCGGGTAAGTTATACTCATTAAGCATGGTTCTATCTATCTCTTGTAGGGTTCAATTCTTTCTTTCAGCAATGTCATTTTATTGTACAGTTCTAAGTGCAGAAAAATGATGAAAATATCTATTCTCATCACAAAGATTTTTAAAGTCTTTGTTCACAAACTCTCAACCTTGATCACTCCTAATTTTCACAATTTTGTAACCAATTTTATTTTGCATTTTCTTTAAGAATTTTTCAAATGTATTGCCTTTGCTATCTAAGAAGAATACCTAAGTAAATCTAAAATGATCATCAACGATTACATATGCATAGAGTTTTCCTCCTAAGGAAGTAACTCTATTTGGTCCAAAGAGATCCATGTGTAAAAGTTCTAATGGTCTTGTTGTGGAAACTAAGTTTTTGGATTCAAAGGATCTCTTAACTTGTTTACCTAGTTAACATTGACCACGTATTTTATCTTTTGAGAATTTTAAATTAGGAAGGTCTCCTAATAAGCCTTGTTTTACTAGTTTTCTCAATATACTCATACTACAATGTCCTAATCTTCTATGTTACTTCCAAGAATCATTATATAGAACTTCTAAACAAATATTATTCATTTCATCCAAGCTTCTAGTTCTATGATATACACATTATTGTTTCTAAGTGTATAGAATAACTTATTTGCATGCTTATCTAACACTTCACAACCATTTTTAAGAAATACAACTTTATAGTAATAATCACATAATTGACTAATACTAAGCAACCTATATTTCAAACCTTTAGCATACAAGACATCTTTAATTAAAATTAAGTTGATACCTATGGTTCTAATATCTTTCACCTTGCATCGGCTATTGTTTCCAAAGATCAAATTTTTTCATTCTTATTTCTTTAGATGGAGAAATAACCTCTTGTTTCCCGCCATATGTCTTGAGCAACCACTATCGAGGAACCACTTTTTCTTATACTTGTTACTCTTCACATGGGATACCTACACAATAGACAAGTTTATTTTAGTACCCAAGTGACTTTAGGTTTATAAATATTAGTTTTACCCTTAAAAGTTTTGGCCATGTTATCATACATGATTTCCTTAAGTTTTCTTCCCTTAGGTCCATTATATGTATTTTTCTTATGTAGACATGTGTTGCTATAATGGCCTTTCCTATTGCAATAATGACAAGTAATATATGATGCTACTTGTTGAGTGGATTTCACAAAATAATTTGCATAGGCTTTTTATTTCATTCCTTGTTTGTCCAGTTTTATCAAATACTAATCTTTGGCTACCTAAAAGTTTATTTAAGGACTATTTCCCTTGTGTAAATTTTACTAACACTCCTTTAAGGGAAGCTATTTCATCCTTCAGGGTTTTGTTTTCATTTTTTAATGCATCAAACTCTTTAGACATGTTAGATTCATTTTTAAGTTCAAGTTCTTTAACTCTTAATTTTAATGAATCATTTTCTTTTAACATTATAGAATTCTTTTTCTTTACTTCTTTATGTTTAACATATAATTCCTGAAAATTATCTCTAAGTTCTTCATACAATGCACTCAAATCATCTCCTAACATGTCATCATTATCATTATTTAAGCATGTATCATAATATGATGAATTTGGATTTAGGAAAATTACCTAATCTTCTTGTTTTCCCATGAGGTAGAAGTTTGCTAGCTCGTTTTTCGACGATAAAGTATTTTCTTCACTGGATGAGTCATCCCATGTCACCTTTATTGCCTTCTTTTTTTTCTTATCTTTCTTATCTTTCCTTAGTAAACATTCGGGTCTTGTATGCCTTGGTTTTTTACACTCATAGCAAATGATTTTCCTTTCTTTTTCCTTCTCTTTCTCCTTATCATTGCTCCTTTTGAACTTTTTGTTTGTTAAAAAGTCTTTTCTTTTCCAATTTCTTTCCTTAGTCCTATCTTTGTTGAAGTACTTCTTAAATTTATTGGCCATTAGAAGAAATTCATCTTCATCGAATTCTTGTTCACTTTTATCTTCTTCTTCTTCTTTTTTGGTACTCGTTAAGGTGACGTTTTTCCTTTCTTTTTCTCTATTTTCATCCTTGTTTCGTCTACCTTCTAACTTATAAGTCATTAGTAAATCGAGAAACTCCTCAAGTGATAATGTTCTCAAGTCCTTTGTTTTTCTAATCGCTATCACCTTGGCTTCCTTACTTTTAGGTAGACTCCTTAGAATTTTGGTGACAATATCTGCATTGGAATAAGATCTACCAAGAGCTTTAAGCTTATTAGTAATATCAGTAAAACGAGTAAACATATCATTTACGCTTTCATGCGATTTCATTTTAAATAATTCATAATTATGAACTAACATGCTAATTTTTGAGTCTTTGACTCTACTTGTTCCCTTATGTGTGACTCTAGCATGTCCCAAATGGATTTAGCAGTTTCATATCTTGAAATTCCATTAAATTTAACTTTATCTATAGTAAAATAAAGGATGTTCAATGCCTTTTCATTTAAGGTGAACCTATTCCTCTCTTCGGAATTCTAATCCCTTTTTTGCTTTAGCTTCCTTTCTCTAATAATCACATCTTCTATTGTGGGTGGAAAGTACTCATCTTCCATTATGTTTAGGATTTTGAAATCTAAAGTTGTTAAAAAGATTTGCATCGTCTTTTTCGAATAAGCATAATTAGTTCCATCAAAGAATGGTGGTTTGTTTATAGATTGTCCCTCAACTACTTATTCAGGGTTGCTGTTAGATGTCATTTTTGATCTACTCTTGAAGGTTATTAATCTTATTTCACTGTATTAGGCTCTGATACCACTTGTTATCTCAATTGGCAATACCCAAGAAGGGGGTGAATTGGATTCTTTAAAATTTTAGGGCTTAAGATGTATGCAATGCACTGAAATTAATAAAAGAGTAAAGAGAGAGAAAGCAAACACTGAATTTATAGTAGTTCGGTAATATTGGCCTACGTCCACTCTCTTGACTTTGGCTCACCGCCGAGGTTCAACTATCTCCTTGTTTATACGGGTCATATGAAACCCAATACAATTTCTTCTAAGGTGAAGGACAACTATACACTTGCTTTTTGCTAGATTAAGAGTAACCTAATACAATCCTCGTTTGTTCTGGGTGAAGATGGACCTAGTATAATTTAGAATATTAATTCTATTTTTATAACTCTCACAATAGAGTAGATGTATCAATACACTCGTACAAATAAATGTTCTCTCACAAGAAAAAATGAAGATTAGTTAAAATAAAGAGAGAAAAGCTATTCACATTGAGAATGTTAAAAAAATGTTCAGTAATTTTCAATATAAGCTCTTTTTTGCTTCTCTTTGTCTTTGTATGTTACAAAAACAATTCTCTGTCTTCAAGTCTTTTATTTATATTCACTCTTTTTTTGAAAACCCTTGTGTCCAATGACTTGATTAGGTACATTTAATATCTGCCATAAATATTGCAGAAGTTACCGTTGAGTTTTAAATAGTTAAAAAGTATCAATCCCTTCTAGCAGTGTATCGATCTGTTTGTGCAAAATTGAATTTGAATTGGTCTTCAATCTCAAGATCGATTAGTTCTCATTTATGTATAGATCTGGTTCATTTCGTAATTATTTTACAACTTTCTGGAATTGCCATGTATCGATCTCTTTAGCTCAAGTATAAATCTGGTCTGCTTTGTAAATATTTTGTAACTCTCTTGAATTGTCATGTATCGATCTCTTTGGCTCAATATCGATCTGGTCTGCTTTGTAAATATTTTGAAACTCTCTAGAATTGCAAGTATCGATCTTCTCTTAACGTATCAATTTGCTTTGCTTGGTATCGATCCGTTTGACTCGATGATCTCATCTAAGGTTACTGATTTGCAAGATATCAATTTGTTCTTTTTTCAAGTATCGACCTTCTTCAAGTGTATCAATTTTGTTGGTATGGGTATCAATCCTTTGGCTCTAAGTATCTAGCTGTTTCTTCCACGTATTGATCTGATTAGCTAAAGTATCAATCATTTGGCTTTAAGTATCGATCATGTTACACTTAATTCACACTTCTCATAGAAAATTTGTTTAGATTGATCACAAGTATATATTCTCAACAAGTCAAAATCCATTTTATTTTTATAAATTAATTCGACATTATAATAAACTTAGTCATTATCAAAAACATACATTTACAAATTATGATATCAACAATTTCACATTTAAATTACTAACATGATATCATCAAAGCATACTTTTCCTTGGCTTGATTTCTAGGTGAAGAACAAGCTTAAAATTATAAGCTCTCTTCAATTTATACCATCAAATGCATCAACGGAAGCTTATCCAAATGGGAGAAAATTTTCTTTTCTCTTTTCTAACTCTTAGAAGTAAGAAAGTTGACCCAATCTCATTGAATTGCATTGATTTGCATTTAATGCCCTATTTTATACTTAGGACCTCTTAAGCAAATACTTATTTAATTTGGCAAACCATTTGCAAACTTATTAATTGCAAATTGTTCATCCTTATCCAGTAAGGACACTATTAGCATTAATGGAGCATTAATTTGTAATTAATTTGACAAACCCTTAACAAATTCATTAATTACATATTGCCCATCCTTATCCATTAAGGATACTATTTATATTATTGGAGTATTAATTCATAATTAATGCAAGGTTATAAAGAATAATTTTCCATAACATTTTGGTCCTTGGATAATCAATATTACCATTAAGCATGTAATTTACATTAAATTACATAAAAATGTAAAAGGATTTATTCTTTAACAACTTAAAGAATTCTTAATACATATATATAACTTAAGTTATATATATATATATATAGCAGTTCCATATTACCTTTGAAGGTGCTAACCCTCATTTGGGTAATATTTAACTCTCTCTTATAGTATTCTAATGCACAAGGTTCACTGTGAGTTAACTGTGATTTGTATTCGAACTCTTCTGATTTTAATTATTCAACAAATTCAACGATTGTGGGTAACATCTAGCAATATGGCACAACCCCTAAACTATAGTGAAGAATTTCTTCATCAAACCCTACTCTGATTGTACGTACCATGTGGATAAAATCTTTCCATTATCCAATCCTAATCGAGAAAGAGTTCATAGATATCAAAAACCCTAATCTCAATCTATGACATATCGATTAATATGCCTGAACTCTTCAACACGAACTCTTCATGTAGGTTTTTGTAAAATTTGCTCTTACTAGAGACTTTTAATTTCAATCATTTATCGACATTCGTCTAGGAACTCGACTCAGTGAAAATCAGTCGAAACTCTTGCTTTAATTATCGAGTGAACCGATCTTATTTTGACCATCATCCGAAGGCTAATATGAACAACACATAACTAAACCGACTTTTATACAGGACATAGCTAGTCCCATATGCATCCATATGAGCCTTGACTCTGATATATCATCTTAGAATATCATTTTGCATACTAGTACAATCTTATGATAAATCATTGACTACATTCATACCACGTGATTTATCGTAAAGTTAGAAAAATAATTCTCTAACTATTTCTCCATATTAATGCCTTTATAAGATGACTCTCATTATCACCCGCACTAATATCATCTCATGATATTCACTGGTGGCATCTAGTATGCCTACTATGTGATATAATTGCTCAATTAATATCACGTTCGTTGGGAAAAACTTTGATAATTTTATTTAACTATTAAATAAATTACCTAAACATTTCACACACATACTTTATTATATAGTATGATTCAATAAAGAAAGCAACTTAGGTATGTGAACAAAGAACTTTTCTTTCATTGATAATATTAAATAATACAAGACCCATAACTTTGAACCTGACAACACGAATAGGTTATAGGGTATACACTAACAATCTCCCACTTATACTAAAGTCCTTCGTTGTTGTATCTAATACCCATCTTCTCAAGATGTATGTTCAGTTTCTTTAGTGTCATCACCTTAATGAGTAGGTCAGCGACATTATCCGTTAAAGCTATTTTCTATACAAGAATCTCTCAAGCTCCAACGTATTCCTTCAAAATGATATTTACGCTAAATATGTTTAGACTTTTTGTGTGAACTTGGTTCCTTTGCCTATGCAATAGCTCCAGTATTATCACAGAACATGGTTATCAGATAACTCATGTTAAGAACAACACTTAGTGCAGATACGAACTTGCGCATCCAAACAGGCTTCTTTACAGCTTCTGTAGTGAAGTCTGTTATCATCGTTTGCTTAGAACTCTTCCAACTGATAGCACCTCTATTACATACAAAAATGAATTCGAATGTAGACTTTTTATCATCTATATCTAACTGAAAGTCAGAATTTGAGTATCCCTGAATGCTCAAGTCTTAACATCTATAACTCATAATTAATTCCTTAGACCTTTTCAAGTACTTAAAGATTGATTTTACTGTCGACTAATGTTTCTCCTCTAGATTAGCCTAATATCTGCTCATAACACTTACAGCATATGCTATATAAAGTCGTGTACATCAAACTACCTTTAGTTGAAGCATAAGATACAGTACGCATCTGTTCTGCCTCTTCATTAGTCTTTGGACCCATCTCTTTAGAGAGATGAAGACCATGATTAAGAGGCAAGAGACCTCTCTTAGAGTTCTCCATGTTACACTTTTTCAAAATTTTCTTTATGTATAATTTATGGGATAATTCTATTACCCTTTTCTTTTTATCTCTATAGATACGAATTCCAATAACATAGGTTGCCTCTCACAAATCTTTCATTGAGAATGAGATAACTAGAGTTTCACTTCAATCAACATGCCCATGTTATTTTCCATAAGTAATATGTCATCTACATATAATATGGGAAACATGATGCTATGATCTGTAACTTATTTATAAACACAAGGTTCGTCTGGGTTTTTCTCAAAACCAAACGATTTGATCACCTCATCAAATCGTAAAATCTAGCTTCTAGAAGCTTGCTTCAATCCATAAATGGATCAATGCAACTTGCATACCTTATTTCTATCTACAATGGATTCAAAACATATATGCTGCTGTATATAAATATTTTTCTCAAGATACCCATTGAGGAATGTAGTTTTTACACCCATATGCCAGATCTCATAATCATGGTATGTTACAATAGTTAGCAAAATTCAAATAGACTTAATCATAGCCATGGTATGCTCTGTTTCCCTAAACAGCGGAAGCGCAACACACGAAAGGGACTTCCAAGCGTGCAATCGCCGCAGGAGAGCCATGGCTATCTTTATAAACCTACGGAATAAGCTCCCAATCAATCTTGACATGCACAATACATATTTTAGCTTACAAAACCATGCCTTGTTCAAGTTTAAAACAAAGAAAAACTAACCTTTAGCCTTGCAATCTGAAATAGCAACTACCTTGGTTCCTTGGGTATCCAACACATTGGTGTCGACGATGCTAGTTTCGGCTTAGTTGGGATCTTTGAGCTTTAGTTTAAGCTTGACTAAGCTTACTAAGCTCTCTCTCTCTAGCCTTTCTCTTCTTCTCTCTTTTGGTTCTTGTTCTGATTCACAACCAAAATACCACCTACGTTTTTGCTTCATCAAGCAAAACTCAGTTGAAGAAGAAGAAGAAGCTTCGTTTCTCAAACACAGGAGGTATTCAATCGTATGTTATCAATTCTTATTTTATACACACACACCGGCTTAATACTTAAGCCTTTGCATTTTATATCAAATCCAATTTGATAACTGACTCTTCCACTAACTGCCATTTTGCATGAATCAACCGACTTGCATCTTCAAAATATCACAAAGAGATTAATGCAAGAAGATGAGTCATGGTGTTTTAGGTCGGCAGTGTGCATTTTTTTTAACCAAATACATTTATCACATTAATACACATATATACATTAGTATATTAATACATTATTAGTAATATATATATATATATATATACATTAATCAAATTAATATATATATATATGTATCAAAATGAGAAAGAGAAAGAAATAATTAAATATATATATACACATTACTTTAATATATATATATATACATTTTTATATACACATATATAAATAAATATCTTTCTCTTTCTCATTTAATATAATTAATTATATTAATTATATTAATATAAGATTATTATCATTACTTTAATAATATATATATCAATTATATTATTTAGATATTTATTATTATATTAATATAATTAATAATTATATTTTTATGATTACTTTAATCATATTAAAATATAATAATAATATATTAATATTTTTGCATCCGCAAATCGTATTTACGGTATCCCAAAATTAAATCGAAATATTTTTTACGCATATGCGTATTAGCGCGTCAGAGTCGAAAAATATATTCTTTACAATAAAGAATCAAATTGCTACCGATCAATATCTGTATAATATTATCAACCAATTAATGATTATTGCAAAATAGCAATAGTTATCATCATCAAGTAACCAACTATGTGTGTGACCCCCTAGGTTCACTATAAGCTGGACATGGGTGGACACGAACTCCTTCATATCTTTTTGGTACAACTCTTTATAATTGAAGTTTCCAATGATTATGCGCAACCTCTAGTAAGATGTCATAACCCCCAGACACTAATGAATCTATATAGTCGTACGTTCATGTAGTAAAGTCCCTTTATTATCGATTTTTGATCAAGTGTTGGTCATGGAATCTTCAAACCCCTAACTCAATCATAAGAACAGAGTCTCAATTCATAAACAGGAATCATGTATCCAAAAACACATTTCTGGAAACATGTACGCTAGCCAGAGATTTCATTTCCTATGTATGACATCCTCGCCTAGGATCTCAAGCTCTAATATTTGAGCTAGCAGATTCCATCTTAGTCATCACCTGTCATCATACACTTAAACACATTACCAACAAGCTTCTTTCACCAAGCATAGCTAGCCCAGTGCGATATACACAAGTGAACGATATGCCTCAATGCAGAAGGCAGCCGTGACACCTCAAGTCAAAGGACCAGAAATATACTAGTACGGCTGTGTGACATATCATTGACTGTGGATAATCATCCATGTGATTCATCACGTTTGGTCACGTTCAGTAACACGTAATCTAACGTATTGCTCATGTTTATGCTCTTGTGACATGAATAATATATATATATATACATGCAGATAGAGTCCTGACATTATAATACATCACAGGATCTCATTATGCATTTTATATAATATATATACATGCAACTGTATATGCAAAATGATATAAATGTCATTTTATTAATCATAAACTAATTTACAACAAATTACAAAATTATATATACATAAGAATGATATCCCTAAACCTTATGACACGATTGGTTCTAAGGCAAATCTCCAACACAGACTTGTTGGCTTGTATGGATTGAATCTCAGAATTTATTGTCTCTAACCATTTTTCTGAATCTTTACCCAAGATAGCTTCTTTATAGCTTCTAGGATCATTACTATGATTAATTTCTCTCACTAGGAACAATTTAAAATCTTCCTCATGGAGAAATTCGTACGCTTTGGAAGTTGTGATACTTTAGAAGATTTTCAAGCTGGAATTGGGATTGTGGCATGTTGAGTACACTATCCAGCTTCAACATCATCAGTTTGAGCCTTTAAGGACCCTTCCTTAAGCTCAATTTCTCTTCTCGCACCACCTTCTTGTATGAACTCTTCTTCTAATAAGTGAGCAATTCTATCAATCAAAACTCTTTGATCAAAAATGAAGTAGAAATAATATCCTAAACAATCTTGTAACAATTGAAATTCTACATAATTGTTAAAATAAGGTCTTAGTGACCAGAATAAAATTTTTTCAAACTTAAAAGATTAATAATTTGAAAAATGAGTTAACATGAAGGAGGCTAAGGAATGTTGTATATAAATGAGCTTAGTGGGCCAAGAGAGTTTACAAGAAAATGGGCTAAGTGATTAAGCCCATTGAACTAATGATTTTTGGACTATTTTAATTGCAATTGGGTTTAGAAAAATGGTATGTAAAATAAAAGCCCACAAAACCAAGCCCAAGGAAAGCCTAAAACTAAGCAAGATGGAAGGCCCAAATGTAGAAGAATTTTGCTTTGTTTGGAAAAGTCTATATGGGAGAAGAAAGAAAGTAAGCTAAAGGGCAATTAAGCTTAGAAAATTAGCATGCAAAATTAAGCCCATTAGCTTAATGTGGTTAGCCCATACCTTTTAAAATAGATTAATTCATTCTTTTCATTTGCTTATTTTTCTCTCTTAAGGGTTAATATTTAACAAAGTCTAGAAAGATGGAGAAGACTAAAAGGCAAAAGAGAAAAGAGAGCAAACCTGTGAGAGAGAGGAAAGAAAGAAAATGGTGAAAGAAAGGCTAAGAGAGAAAACCCAAGAAGGGAGAGCAAGAAGGAAGAAAACCCATGCAAAGAGGAGAAAGAGAAAGGAAGAGAGAGGAAGAGAAAGCTTACTAGGCCGAGAGAAAGATGAAGAAAAGAGAAAAAATGCTACAACCATGGGTTTTGGCCGAATGATGGAGAAAAGGGAGATACACATGAAGGCAAAGAGAGGGAGAAGAAGGAGGCCCTGGTTTCTAGCAAATAGAATATGATTATATGTGTTTATTTGGGATTTTAAAGAATATGGGTTGTGTTTGGCATGAATTCCATGTGAAAATGATGTTATTAAAACTTGTTAGTTATAGAATAATAGATATAAAGCATGGTTTATTTATTTAGCAAGTATTGTGGCTGTTTTAATGCATGTGAAATGTAGATTTGAAGTGTGATTATATGATATGTGGTGGCTGGGTTGAGCGAAGTATAGGGTAGTGAGTTTGCAACTAAAAATAGGTGAGCTTCAGTCATAGGAAATTGTCGGACAAGGCTCGAAAAAATGGAAACTAAGTTAGTTCTAAACTTTGAATTAACAAGCCACAAAATTCTATGAAAACTAGACGCATAGGGGTATAATATAGTAAAAAACCAAGCCAATTCATGTAAAAACATGTGCCCAAAAACATTCAAAATGGGGCTGCCCTATCGTAGTGCTACACCCTATTTTATTTGTGTCACATGTCAAAATTTATAATAACTTGAGTAATTGGATCCAAAATCCAAATCCATCAAAAATCTAGATTGTAATATGTTTTTTATTTTATTGTGGTACAATGTTCATGTATAATATATTTGTTTATTCATTTACCCGTTTAATATATCATATTGAAAATTCTAACGAAAGACACTATTGTAGATCGCCGATTGAAACACTCACCGACTACACTTTGGCACTAGTTGGTCAAATTCTAATTGGTGATTAGATTAATTATGTTTCAAATGATTCTAAACTTATAATTATTGATTTTAAGAAACCATTTAGAATTGATAAAAGTGCTAGGATATATATAAATTGGGTTGACAAATTATCTTTGCTTGTGAATTTTGGATTACTAGTTGATTTATATGTGTATGGTTTTGAATTATGGAAATGGCCCTTAGGACATTGATATTTATTTACATGTCTTGTTTATAAATTTAATATAATAGTGATGTGGCATTGAGTCGGCAAAATGTATGAATATATGATATATTATATATACATTTGATGTTTCTATGGACACAGTGTGTAGCTTATGGTAGACCTTAGAGGCGCATGAGGGAGTGGATAGTTATGTTTTCCTAATAATTATTTGGATTATTTGATAAATTCTTAGAATTGCATTAGTCATTGCTTTATAAAAGTGTGACTATGATGATTATGAGAGACTATTTTCGAAAATGTAGATAATATGTTGCGATATAGTGAGCTTACGATATGTGATTCGATTGTATTATTTGAGGAAGAATAACAAAATAGTTTGTAGATCGTGAGTGGATGTTTTATTTTAATGGTCAAATCTATAAATGTTTTAAGAGTCAAGTTGAATTGTTTGATATACCCAATGTGTTTATTTGTGAGATTGCCATATTATTGGTTTGAAATGATGATTATGTTGTGGATTAAATGCTTTTTATGTGGGACTAAAGATAATGTAAAATTTTGGATTTTGAAATGAGCAGCCTAATTATAAAGAAAATTGCACTGATTTATGGATTTCGGGATATTGGAATGATTATGTTTTTTTTTTTTTTTAAAGTGATGCCAATTTTATTTTAAATATGAGTTTGGAAGTGGATATACATTTCCAATTATTTATTTGAGTACAGTATTTTTAATATATATAAATACTTTTAGAAATGAGCAAAATTGTTATCAATAATTGAAAAGAATTATAGTGATTTACAGATTTGTGTTCAATTGGACATGTTGGAATACATTGATAGTCCATTGAAATTTGATATTGTTTCTTTGAATTTATGACCTGGAACTCAGATTTGAAAAATGACTTTGATGCACATGAATGGATTTCGATAGAATTGATGTGGTTTATGATTTCAGAACTATCGACAGATTTGTTTCAAAACATGATTTTGAAACCTTGATTTCAGAGATTTTGCCTTACGAGGCCAAAGATGTATTCCGGTTGTCTATAACACCACAGGCCGGGATACCAAAGAATAGATTTAGGGCCTTTAGACTCAGTATCTTAGAGATGTATTCCGGTTGTCTGTGATACTGCAGGCTAACATACCAGAGTATAGATTTGGGGTCTTTGTAACCCCCTATCTCAAAGATATATTCTAGCTGTTTGTGATACCAAGGGCCAGAATATCAGAGCTACCGTTTTACAAACTTTAGATGACATAGTTTTCAAAGATAATTTTTATTACAAAGAATTGTATTTTATGCTGACAGTTTGAAAAGAAAAAAATTGATTTTGGAACAGCAAATTAACTCAAGTATATTATTGTTTATAGTTTTATGATGATACCGATTTTAAAGTGATTTTAATTACAGCAGATGGTAAATATGATTATAATTTTAAATTATGCATTGAATTATACATACAGTAAAATTTATTTTTCCTAAAATATTTTTTCTTACATTTGAACAGAACAGAAAACGTGAACATGCTCTTTTTACGTGCAGCGGAAGTGCGACGCACGAAATGGAATTCCGGGCGCACAACCGCTGCTAGGGAGCTTAGATTGACATTACAA
>JAXCLQ010070466.1:0-14257 GCA_035584115.1 Cedrela odorata
TTGTGCGCCCGGAAATCCATTTCGTGAGTCGCACTTCCGCTGCACTCAAAAACAGAGCATGCTGCGTTCCCTGTTCTGTTCATTTAGTTGCCCAATATGTTTAGAACCCTCATACTAGAGCTTAAACTTGAACATTAGCTATGATATCAAACCAAAGCAAACCCAGACATTTTCACGGGTACTATGACTATATTAGACTGACATACTTACATTTTAATAGATTTAAAGTCACATAAATCTTTTGTTAATGTTTCATTTGCATAGCATGCCAAATAGAAATCTTCCATAGAGCATGAATTAATAATTATCACTCTTAGAAGAGAATAGCTGATTTGGAATTTGGTATATAGGTGACATATATGGTTAAAATCAGAGTGGAATTAAGGAGTTGGAGTATCTAGAAATATTGAGATTAATTAGAAACTTGATTAAACAGAAGCTAATATGTAGTAGCGGATCTATACAAAGATTAGTGGAAACTAATATGCATGAAGTTGAAATTGATTTCAAGTATGGTATTTGAAGCATAGTGATTGAGACCAACTATGTATACTACTTAAAATAGGAAGAAAGTTTGAATTTAATAAAATGGGTGCTGAATAGGAATTGGTTTTACAAGGAAGTTAAAAATGGGAAAATATATAATAGTTAGAACACATATAAAGTGAAATTGAGAATTTTTGTTTGGAATTGACAACTATAGGTTTGGAAAGTTGTGTTAAAAAAGAAAGTTCTGAATGGGAATTTGAAATTAAGGTGAAGATTGAGAAATGTGATATGAGATTTTATTTGATTATATTATTTTGGTCAGGTAACTATTGTTACTAGGAAACTAATTGTGTAAATTTTATTGTGATGGGCTCGAAATATGAATAAAGTTATGGTTTAGTTTAAATTGTTCTCGAAGAGCTGGGAAAAAAATGAATTAGAATTAAAAGTGCAGAGATATTTGTAATAAAAACAGTTTGGAAATATATTTGTAGGTGAGAATGTGCATACATACGTGATTAAATCTGAATTGGAAACACATACCTTAGTTGAAAATGCTCTTATGTTTATGTATATAAAATATGGGATGATACTCGATGTATACTTGATATATGATGACATTATGGATAAAAGTGTGATTTTTGGAATGCAATCATTTCAAGATTTTTTTTTGGAAATAAGTTCATGGGTGACATATTTAGATTATCCCATTGAATGTTGAAAGAATTAGTAAAACTGAATTATGTTATAATTGGGAACACTTTATCTATTTATGTGATGCATAGGGCAAAATTGTTGATAGATGTTTCAATTTACAATATTTTAATGAGTTTTTATTTGAGAATTAAATAGACAGAAAAAATGCTGAATTAGTATTTCAGAAAATGGAACTAAGAGGTTGGGTTTTTGGAACATTAGAATTGTTGGATACGCATTAAAGGATGAGTGGTTGAAAGCATTGAAACCTTTTTGTCATACATCAAATGATGATTTAGAAAAAAGAAATTTCATGACTATTTTCTCGATCATCCTTACTAATACGAGGTACTTTATATCAAATTCCCCTATACTGGAACGAAATGGGTAAACAAAATTTGCATAATGTTAAGCTAATCAAGGCTATTGTTGCGAACATAAAAGTAATTTGAGAAAGGCTAAAGACAGTGCAGGATAGATAGAAAAGTTATGCAGACAATCAAAGAGGAAACTTAGAATTTTAGGGAGGTTCAAGTATTTTTAAAAAGTTGCTCCTTGAAAATAGGACAAATTGAATCCTAGGTATATAGGATCCTTCAAGCTCACAGAAAGAATTAGAGCTATGGCATATCGTCTGGAATTGCCACTAGAATTGGTTTGAGTTCATAACATGTTTCATGTTTCATTATTGAGGAAATACATCCCCGACTTGTCTCACATTCTTGAAACCTTACTAGTTCAACTCCACGAATATTCATCCTTTGAGGTACAACTAGTGGAAATATTTGATCAAAAAGGTGAAGGTGTTGAGAAAATAAAGTTATACTAATGGTTAAGGGTTGTAGAGAAATAATAATATAGAGGAAGTTACATGGAAAATAGAAGCTTCCATGGCACAACAGTAACCTCATTTAACCTATAGTGCGAGTAAATTTTTATCCTATAAATTTTGAGGACAAAATTCTTTTTAGGGTGGTAGAATTATAAAACCCACAAAATTCGATATAACCAAGTTATTAGATTTCCGCATTAGAGACAAATTTCGGCATATTAGGTTTCGAGAGAATTAACTGAGGTTATGCACATATAGTTAACACGAAATTGAGGCTATAACATCCCAAATTTAAAAATGTTACCGGCAGGTGATAGGACAACCCTATCACCTTAAGCCTCTCTTTCTGTCTATCTGAATGCACATTACATTTTACAAATATACTTATGCAGCTCAAGGGTCGATATGCCTCCATTACTACTATATATAGTACAATTGCTTACATTACAATACACAAAGAATTAAAAATACAATGGACTGACCATAATAATGAGTACAACACTCGACGTCAACTGGACGCCATATGACATACTGAAACATACACTACTGTGCATGACATGAGTCTAATAACCCTGGTGATTGTGATGTATACCCTTTCCTTAGCTTGTGTCTTCAAGATGATGAAATATCTCGCTAAACATAAGTTCTTGCAAAACTAGAGAATAGGAGGGATGAATCTAAAATGACTCAATAAGTGGATGCTAATATAATAAAATATTCAAGTTAGAAAATTAAATTTTCTGTAAATGAATTAAACTCTGAATATATATATTCCGCATTATACTCAAAATTTTCTTTAATAAATTCCTTGTGAAAATGTAAGATTATGAAACTAAAATTTGCATCAAATACAATACTTTTTACAATGATTACACCAATTTCATCATCATCGATGCCTTCGCAAAATTTCTCTGGTATTTAGGGGTATTATGTATCGCCGTCCCCTAAATACATCTCTATACACTTTGATAATTATACAGCTCTGGTATCTATACAACTCTAGTATCTATACAACTCTAGTATCTATATAGCTCTAGTATCTATACAATTATGATATTTGTACAACTCTAGTAACTATACAACTGGTATCTGTATAACTCTGGTACCTATACAACTCTAGTGTCTATACGGCTCTGGTATTTATACAATTCTGGTATCTGTACACCTCTAGTATCTATATAACTCTGGTATCTATACTAAAGGAAAACAAGTTGGAAAACCATGCTCTGTTTCGCACTCGCAGCAGAAGCTCAACGTGCGGGATCAATTTTCTAGCGCACCACCACCACTAGAGAGGCCATGCCCGTCACACAGACATGCGAAAAAGCTACCATTTGGATCTAAACATGTATATATATATATATATATATATATGTTTTGGTATTTAAAACTTTTTCAAATATAAATGCCATCATCATCAAGTAACCAACTAATGTGTGTAAAACCTGGGTTTACTATGAACTAAACATGAGCGGGTACGAACTTCTTTGTACTACTTTAATACAACTCTTTGTAACCAAAGTTCTCAATGATCATGGTCGACCTCTAGCAAGATGTCATGACCCTTAAACACTAATGAATCCATATAGTTGTACATGTATGTAGTAAAGTCCCTCTGTTGTCAACTCCCAATTGAGTGCGGGTTATGGTATCATCAAACCCCCAACTTAATCATAGGATCAGAACCTTAATTATATACAGGATTTATATATCCGCGAAATACCTTCCTGGACATACATGCTTTGGCCAAAGACTTTATTCCCATGTATGACAGTTCCACCTAGGATCTCAAGCTCTAAAATCTGAGCTACCAGATTCCATCTCGGCTATCACCTATCCTCACACACCTAAACGCATTGCCAACAAGTTTATTTTATCAAGCGTGACTAGCCAGGTGCGATATACACAAGTGAACGATGTGCCTCAGTACGGAGGGCAACCGTAACACCTCAGGTTAAAAAACTAGTGGTACATTAATACGGCTGTGTGACGTATCATTAACTGTTGATAATCACCCATGTGATTTGTCACGTTTGGTCACGTTCAGTAATAAGTTCTCCAACGCATTACTTATGTTTATGCTCTTGTGACATGAGACTCGTCACCCAACTATTAGCATTAATACTAATCCTTGGCAATATCAAACATACCAATCATGCAATGTCATAGTCCCATACGACATCACCTCAACTAGGAACTGATTCGGATGTATTTAAATTAGACTCTGTACTCATATCTACAACTCCTTGCAGATAGAGTCCTAATGTCATAATATATCTCGGGATCTCATTCTGTATTTTATATATACAATATATATCAGCAACTATACATGCAAAATGATATAAAAGTCATTTTATTAATTGTAAATAAGTTTACAATTAATTATAGAATTATATATACATAAGGATGATATCATTGAACTATATAACACAATTGGTTCTAGGGCATATCTCCAACATGTATAACTCTAGTATATATGCAACTCTCGTGTCTATACAACTATGATATTTCTACAATTCTGGTATCTATATAGTTCTGGTATCTATACAATTCTGGTATCTGTATACCAGTCATATCAGTTAACAATACTATAATTTTACTTTAATTTCATGAAATACATAAATTATATGTATAAATATATATACAATAGTCAATCTCAACATCTCTCTCTCAATCATGGCCCAAATCCCAACTTATAACGCATAACAGCTCAACACACATGCGACATTCTCATCATTTCACAATTCATGATTTTACAATTTCAGCATACATCACAATCGTGTAATAACCAAATAACTTGACCCAACAGTCGAAACACCTACATTTCTAACATTGAAAATATTTACATTTTTAATGATATGCCCAATCAATATTTTAGAGGAAATAAAACATTGATTCACATATCATAACACATTTACAATCCCTGGGTTTACCATATTCCAACACATTGTCGACATTTGCGACAACCACTCCAATATTTATAATAATCACAAATTTACAAAGTGGCGATTATAATCTGAATCAAAACTCATAACTTCACAAGTCACAACATATTATCAACATTTCCGAAGACATGTCACCATATTTAACATAGACACCATTTTATAAAGCAATGATCAACGAAATTTCAAGAATTAAATCACATTGTTTATCACATACATTCCATTACTAAGTTCAAATGACTATTCGAAATCGTAACCATTCACTCACCTATATGCCTCAATATCCACCATAGGCTACACACTTTAACCATAAAATATCCAATATATACAATATATCATACAATTATACATTTTGCTGACTAAATGCTTCATCACCATTATATTCACTTTATAAACAATACTTGTAAATATATATATCAATGCCCCATGGGTCATTTCCATAATTTAAACACTTTAATATCTTTTTAAAATAACCATAAAATATGGCACTAAGCACTCCCAATCATTCGCACAAACTCAACCTACTAAAAACCACAACTAGTTTGATTTTCCCCTAAATTCAGGCTCAATTCAACTATATATATAGTTTAGTGCTCTTATCAATTCTAAAGGGCTCCTTAAGACTAAGTTGTAAGTTTAGAATTTTTGTAAAACAAGATTAGATTACTCACCTGTTGGAATTCAACCAAGTTGTACCAAAGTGTGTCAGTGGCACTTCGATCGGCGATCTACAATACACGACTTATGTTAAGTTTCATGTTTATCATTAGATGAATAAATAAATAATTACATGTACACTCTACTGCACTTTATGGATTCAGATTTCGGATCTGATTCTTCAAGTTATGAACACCTAAGTAATGTTTATTGCATAGCGAGCAACTTTAAACTCACACTGTGCTAAATCAGCAATGTATCACAACCTAAAGTTTTGGTGGTACACTATATTATGAGTTTAGTTTCTACTACACTTTACGGATGCAGATTTTGAATCCGATTGCTTAAGTTATGACTAATTTTTGGCACATGACGTATAAGGTGTAGAGCATAATAGGACAACCTACTTTTTGAATTTTTTGGGCATTTGTCGTTAAGCATCTTGACCTAGTTTTCAGTTATATCATTCCTCTATGTGTCTAGTTTTTATCAAATTTTGCAGTTCATCAATTCGAGGTTCAAAACTGGCTCGATTTTCGTTTTACCAAGCCTTGATCGTAATTATAACGACTAAACATGCACCGAATTCTATCCAAAACTTTGCCGTCCCATATTCTGCTCAACTCTGCCACCATACAACATGAAATCACACTTCATTTCTACATTCTACATGCATTAAAATAACTACAATCCTACCAAATTCATGAACCATTCATTATCTCTACCATTTCCTAACCACAAATCACATAACACATACAATTTCATATATATTCACTACATAATACAATTATGCTTCAAACCATAATCTAATACACATCTACTCACCTTTCTTTGTTGGTAACCAGGGTTATCTTCTCCATTCGCATCTCCGTATCTTGCTCCGGCATTTCATCGAGCATGTTACTCCTTCCATTTTCTTTCTTTGCTCTTTTTCTCACTTTTTCCCACTTGCTTCTCCATTCACAACCAAATTCAAATTAAACACAAGCTATTTTATAATCTACACTTCATTCTTTAAACATAGCATTTACCATACATATATGTATATATATCACAATTTTATTCACTATGTTTCTACTTCAAACATTGCCATATGAACGTATATTCATCGCCAATAATTTTCGCAAGTCCACATCTCAGTTTCATAACAAATCTCTACATGAAACATGCCATATATGCATATATATATATATATCTATTGTTCACTGTTCATAACCCTTCACAATTCAAATTCAAATTTTCCACCGTTCAAACACATAGCCACACATTTCACAACCAAAATTTCAGAAATTATTAGTAATTAAAATTTGCTTACCTTCTATTTGCTCTCTATTTCTCCTTATCTCATTCGACCAAACCCATTTTTCTTCCCATTTCTTCTTCTTTTCTCTTCTTCTCTCTCTCTCTCTCTCTCTCTTTTTCTTCCTTGATCGGCCAAACCCATTTTCTTGCCTCACTCATGGGTTTACATCTCTTCTCCCTTGGTTTGCTATCCTCTCTCTCGATTTGCATCTCTTCTTTCTCAGTGTGCATCTTTTCTCTCTTGGTTTGCTATCCTTTCTCTATCGGTTTTCACTTGCTTTTCATCTTCTCCATTTACCCGTTCTCTTAATTTTCTTGCTAAGTCAAAGTGTAAAACAAAGAAATTGAAGCAATTAAAAGAAAAATGGGTCACTTAAATACATGGGTATGGGTATGGGTTTGGGCTTTGGTTTTATTTGTTTATTTTTAGACTTGAACTCTTGCATTGATTTGGGCTAAATATAATCCTTATGGGCTTGTTCTTCTCTTTTAGGAATGAAAATAAAACAAGATAATGCATTTATTTACTTGTATACATATGGCCGAATACTGTTCATCAAATTTTGGGATTAATTTTTCATTTTATTTTTCTAGCCCATTTGGCATTTAAATTGATAAATTAAATCATTTAATTTAAAATGTTAATTTATTTAGCTCATTTTTCTTGTAAATCCTATCGACCCATTAGGCTAAAACTCATGCAACATCGCTTGGTCTATTTATAATTAACTAATTTTTCAAATTATTAATCTTTTACGTTCGAAAAATTTTATTCTGTTCACCAAAACTTTGTTATACCTATTACATAAAATTTTGATCATTACAGAGCAATAAAATGTTAAAAATATATATATACCTAAGTATGTGATTATCCAACATGAAATTGTTACTAATCTAAGTATTTCATTAAGTTTCGAGAGAGTTAACTGAGGTTATACATATATAGTTAACATGGAATTGAGTCATTTAATGTTATAAATATATATATGTATATATATATATATATATGTATCTAAGTATGTGATTATCATTACTATTTCTCCCATGATGATTACAAATAACATAAGGACTTGGTTGAAGAATTTTTAAAACTCAAGAGGTTAACATGCGAAATCACCCTAAGTTAGGAAAAGAGTTCAAATAATAAAAAATGTGGGGCCACCAATAAAAAATTTATATTATGGCCTAATAATATTGCTAAGCCAAGCCCAAATTTATACTAAATGGAGGCCAATATCATTAATCAAGCCCAAGCCCAATTTATATATATTAAGGACCAAAAATAATTAATCGAAGCCCAAGCCCAAAAATGGTTATGTTTAGTCACCATAAGTCCAGAATTTTCTATATTTTTCTAGCAAAATTTAGTTAAAAGAAAGAAACAAAAAGGTGGCAAGAGAGAAGAGTAAGAAAAATACAAAGGAAAAGAAACAAAAGAAAGAAGAAAATGCATGAAAGAGAAGAAGAAAAATCGTGTAAGAGAGGAGAGGAGAAGGAGAAGTGTATAGTAAGGGAGAAAAGAAAAAGGAGAAGAAGAAAAAGAGAGAAAATGAAGGAAAGAAAAGAAAAAGAAAAGAAAGGAGGAAGAGAAGGGTGATGGGAAAATGAAGAGAGAAAGAGAAACGAGAGAAAGAAATGAGAAGAAGAGGAAGAAAGAAAAGAGAATGATAAGTGCAAACTTAGTTTATAGCAAAAGGTGGTAAGTATTTATGTGCTTGTTAATGATTTTAAATTTTGATTTTTCTCTAGTGTTTATTATATGGTGAAAATTTTAAAGTAAATGACTTATTGGTTGAATAAAAAGAATGATTTATATATATGGTAATGTTTTAAGGTTGAATGATGTGAAATGGACATTAATTGATATGTAGTGGTATTGAGAAATATCGGCAGTAAGGGAAAATATGTAGGGCAGCGTATATGTATTAATATGGTAGAATTATGGTTGTGTTTTGTAGCTGGAAACATGTAACTTTGAAGTGTGTTTAGGTGTCTTTGTGGTGGCTGGATTATGTTTAAACAAAGGGCAGTGAGTTTTCAATTCGGATTAATGCATGTTAGTTTCTAGAATTTTCAAACAGGGCTCAGTAAATCAAAGATAGAATGAGTTTCGGACATCCAAATACCAAGCCGTAAAATTTGTGAAATTAGAAAAATAGAGGGATAACATATCCAAAATTTAGGTTGTTCTGAGTGGAAATGAGCTTTTAGCAAAAATTGGAAATTGCTGCCCTGTTTACCCCTACTCCCTGTCTTGTTGCGTCATGTGTAGTAATTCGCTTATAACTTGAGCATTTAGATTCGAAATTCGAATCTGTAAAATATGGTAGAAACTAAACTCATAATAGAATATGTCATCAAACTTTAGGCTGCAATTAATTGCCAATTTTGTATAGCATGAGTTTAAAATCGCTTCTCTGTGCATTAATTATCACTTAGAACAATTTTGAATTTATGACTTAGGGTAAATTTCAGTTTAGGGTTCCGTAGAGATTTAAATCATCTTAAATTTTATTGGGTTACAAGTTCATGTACAATATATTTATTTATTTATGAGATAGGCATATTGCATTGTAATCCTAACGAAAGTCATTTATTGTAGATCGGTAAGCTGAACGACCACCGACTACTTCTTGAATTGGTTTCAGTCACGCTCTAATTAGTAAGTAAATGGATGTGTTTTCAAAGTTTTAAATGAAATGATTCAAATGTTTAATGGTTTTATGAATGTGTTAAAAATTGATGTGAATGGATATTTTATTTTCCAAAAATTATTTATATTTATGCAAAGTGTTTGAGATTATGAATATCTTGAAAATCGATTCGAGGTGATATTTTATTTTTCAAAAATATTGTTTGAAACAAATGGATTGAATATAAATGTTTTGAGAACTGATTTGAATTGTTAAGTTGTTTTATGAATACAGTGTTTATAACTATTTTATATGAATGAAAAATTTATCTAATTGGAGTAAGAGTAAGTTAGAAAAGGTATTTGGATATTTGAAATTGGTGTAAAGTACTTAGTGTAGCGCATCTGTACAGATATTTTACCCTTACTAGGGAGAGGCGTAAGGGAGAGGATATAAGTTTCTACCTGTATTTAATAAATGAGTAGTGAAGTTTATAGAATTTTGTATTTTCGCCCTTACTAGATATAAGGGTAAGGGAGGAGGTTCCTAATGGATAAATGGTGTCTTACACCAAACCTCTTATTTAGGCTAACGCTAATGAGTGGGCGTAACGAATTTATGTTGTAAACCCTGGTCTTCGAACATAAGGATAAAATAGTCATTACATGACATTCATTTTTACACATGCATTATTAAAGATTAGTTAACACATTATCGAGGCTTAGGTAAATTTAAATTGAGTTTAATAATATGAATATAATGAATTTAATATTATGATTTGAAATTTTTTATAAGTTAGATTTCGGTATGTTGCCCTACACTAACGCATTCATTCAAATGTATCGATACATTAAGGTTACAGATCGATACTTGGTAAAGGTATCGATACTTTTCAAGTCAGAAACTTGGGAAGAAATTACAAACTAATCAGATCGATACCTTCCTCAAAGGTATCAATACATTTGAAAACAGAGAGTTTGAAAATAATTACACAATGGACCAGATCGATACCTTCATCAAAGGTATCGATCCGTGGTAAGTCAGAGAGTTTGAAATTAATTACATGTTGAATCAGATTGATACCTTTGACAAAGGTATTGATACATTGAATAAAGAATGATCGATATATAAAAGCAAATGTATCGATACTCAAGATCGATAGAATTTATAAAATTGAATTTTTGAGGAACGGATCAATACTTGGACGAAAGGTATCGATACCTAGCCCAAAAGTATCGATACCCAACCCAAATATATCGAAGCAAGATGCTAATCTAGGTAAAATTTGATGGATAATTTGGTAATTTTTATCCATTTCTATAAATACCAAAGGGGGGATTCGACCCTAGTGTCTTCTTTATTTGAGTATTCTCTCTCTCTCTCTCAAAAATACTTTCTCTTTCACTAACACTCACATAAATCCTTAAACCTCAAAAATTTCTTCAACGATTTCATCCAAATTAGTTGCCAAATGATTTTCCATCTTTTTTCTCTACAATGTAATACCACATTTGGACTGAAAAGGGGCAAAAAATAACAAGGAAGAAACTAGGGTTTCGAAGAGAATTTATGCGTTTTGCGTCCAAACGACGATGTGAGGATTATACAGACTTCTACAAGCTAAAGGTAAGCCTACAAATCCATTTTAAGTTCAATTTTATGGATTTGAGCATATTTGAAATATGAATTTTACTGTTCACTTGAAAATTCACCTTAATTGACGCGAAGGAAACATAGATCTTGTAGAATTGAGATAATTAGAATTATATAATGTTAAATAAGTGTAAAATAACATTCAAAACGTGTGTAACCATTTTAGATAAAAATGAGAAATTTGGAATAATTACGGCCATGGGATTCCATAATTGAAAATCAGCTAAATGATCCTCGTTAGAAAGCCTCCTAAAGTTATATGTGCTAGACTAATGAATTTTAGACACGAATATCACAAACATTGCATTTAATGCATAAATATTAATTATTTACAATCTCAGAATTCATGATGTCATATATGTGTGATATTAGGCATCGAGCACTCGAGAAAGGGACATCCTAGGCATAAGGATTAATGTGAGAGTGGTGACCCTCCATTTTTCTGTGAGTGGATTTATTTTTACTTATTTTTCATGCTTTTAAAATATTTTATGAAACTTACTGTTTTATGAAATAAGAAATAGGCTTATTATTGTTATTGTTTAAAGTAAACACAAATGGCCAATAAGATTAAAATTATATGTGAATGGCCATGAGGCCAAGTTTGATATTGAAATGCATGCTTTATATTGATATTGAAAATGAAAGAATTATAAATGTTTATGTACATAGATTTGATTGTGGCTTTGTATTGGTGATATGGTTAAGAGAACCTAGATTGCATGTGACTGTAACTAAAGGGTAGTAGCCTAGGGATAAACCTATGAGAGGCTGCCTAGATGAGTGCGCCGCAAGTAGGGTAGTTGTATGGGTGAATGATGTTATGGAGTTACCCACCTATGAGATTGTCGAGGATAGTTATAAGTGTCACCACATGACTACTCGAGGCCAACGTCAATGGTGGCCTAATTTTAAAAACTATTATGCATTCTTTATCTTAAAAAAAATTGTTTTATTTAAATGAATATTGTTTTACGTGCATAAAGCCCACTGACGATCTAGCGGTTACCATGACCAAGGTGACTACCGAGAAAGGGAGCCAGACCGTTGATTTTGAATAACATGCCATGATTTTATTAAAATAAATTGATTTTTGTGTATTTATAAATAATTTTCTTAAAATATATTTTATCTACTCATAGAGTATATCCCCATATACCCCCTCACCTTCCAATTTCAAGAGATCAAGAATAAGAAAGTGCATTGTATGAGTGGCGGTGATCGATTAAGTGTGTAATGCCCTCAGGTGTTATTTTCATCCTCAACTCACCTATTTGTTTATTATAATTCATTGAGTATGTTTTGATAAATTGTATTTATAATTAAATATGGAAAGAAAAGAATGTAATTTAATATGTACCATGTATATATTTTAAATTAAGTATACTTTTATATGTCTAATAATTTGAAAATGTTTCGGAGAGACAAGTTTATGTGAATAATGATATAGGGGATAGATACCTCAGCAACCTGAGAGACATGTTCGGGAATTTAAAATGTGTCTCAAGGGTCTGTAGCGGTTGTCATGTGTGGACCCTAGAATAGGGGAGTGACAATCGTCACAGACCCTCATGATGCATCTTCTTTACCTAGAATGTATCAAGAGAACCTGTAAGGCTTTTTTTTTTCTTGTAACTCGTAAAATCCTAAAAATAATTTATAATCAAAATTCCTATCCATGAGAGCATTATCAAAGAATTGATTATACATGATCAATTCACACACAACAATATCAAATAAATAAATAATATTATGAAAATTCATTTTCAATTGAGGTTGAATAAAACAATAAATGATTACATGAACATTTTTAAATTTTTTACAAATACTTTTCAAACTCCAAATAAAATAAATACACATTAATACATATATCCAGTAGACCTAAAGTACATGTGTGAGTCAAGAGGAGAACCTACCCAGAGCGTCGTATGTTCTCTTCCACTATCACAAGCCCAGCTAAGACTATCGCGCCTAACCTAAAAGCTGAAATTGTGAGGAATGAGTATACAACTATACTCTGTGAGTAAATACATACATACATATATATAAATTCATGTACACGCATTCCAAAATCCTGATATTGCGATTTCATTAATATCATACTCGAAAATACATATATACATTTCATATATAACAAATGACTATAAATTAGAATTTAGGTCTACATTTAATTTCTAACAACTAATCCGGGCTAGCCATACTTTCTCAATCACTATCTTGACCAAGGTAACGTCGAAAACCATCAATGAGCCTTTTTATGCATAATACCATATGCAATATATATTTATAAAACTGAAAATTGTTTATTATTATTTTATAAAACCATTTATTTCTTGCAAAATATGTAATTAGAAAACAACGCTTGTCTTACTGATGTTGGCCTTGAGTAGTCACTTAATGATAGAATGACTGTCCTTGTCATATCCATTAAATCCATGAGATCCTTATTAAGCCACCAGGACTTTCCATAGAGTCTCTACAACTACACCTAAGTGCAATGGCACACAGTGGGCTTACCATGGCTTATCCCCTTTATATAGCCTCACTGCGGCTCTATTCACCTATGTAGCCTCTCATAGGTCCATCAATAGACTACCTCCCTGTATATACAGTCAAATAACTGGCCTACTAGCCAAACATCAAGCCTTCTGACCATGAATCAATTCCTGGCCTTACTTGCCCATCACCAATATATATGCATTAAAAATAATTCATTTTCAAAACAGTGGCATAATCATGTAATTCAAACCCGGCCTTTCTGGCCATAATATTTCCAAACAACTTTCATGAAACATATAATTCAAATTCGATTAATTTAAATGCATTTATATCGAATAAAACAATTAGCCATTAAATGCATTTATATCAAATAAAACTTTAACAGTAGACCACAATGAACAGAACAGAAAACGAACGTGCTCTGTTTTTGACACAGCGGAAGTGCGACGCACGAAATGGATTTTCGGGCACGCAACTGCTGCTGGGGAGCCTAGATAAACATTAAAATCTGCGGAATAGACTCCTGAACGATCGATATGTGCATGCATGTGACC
>JAXCLQ010070508.1:2919-14252 GCA_035584115.1 Cedrela odorata
TATATATATATATATATATGAATTGGGTAGAGAAGATTTGATGATGATGATGTGAATAGGGTGAAATGATGATAGGTGGAAATTAACATATATGTTGTGTGTGGTTTTTGTTGTAGAAAAGTTGTGTTAGAACATGATTTAACTTAGGTAGGGCATAAATTAATTTTGTGGCTATAGTTGATAACATTTATGTATGGCAAATGTAGATTGAAAAGGGTATAAGGCATAAAAATGGTAATAGCGTCGTAATTAAGAAAACTGTTGACAGTATTTATATGCGCGCAGTGTGGTGAAAACACTTGCAAAACTAAGCAAAATATGAGCAGTTTTGTGTGCTTCCATAAGGGTGTTTAGAGGACAGAAAAATGAAGGAACTAGGGGTGATAAGTTGTAGGTTTAGTGATTGGAAAGTATCAAAACTGTAGGGCCAAAACAAGGTATGATGACTATTGGAAACACCGAGCAGGGCTCCAAAAAAATAGAATTGAGAAAGTTTTAAAAATCAAATAATGGTAATATAAATTTCTATGGAAACTAGACATCTAGGATCATAACATATCCGAAAATTAGCTTATTTCCATAAGAAACGAGATCGCATAAATTTTTTTAAAATAGACATCTTGCTGATAACCTTGCCTTGTTTTAGTGAGTCAAATGTCGAAAACTTGGCATAACTTGGGTGATTGGAGTCGAAATTTGAATTCATAAGAAGCGATAGAAACTTACACATAATAGAGTGTAACGCCAAAAACTTAGGTTATTATACATTGTCGATTTAACACATCGCGAGTTTAAAATCACTCTCTGTGCAGAAAATACTACTTAAGTGTTCATAATGTGAATAATCGAATATGAAATCTGAATCTATAAAGTGCGGTAGAGTATACATGTATTTATCTATTTATTCATCCAACAATGATCATAAAACTTAACATAAGTCATATCTTGTAAATCACCGATTGAAGTGCCGTCGATGCGATTTGGTACAAAATGGTAAAATTTCAATAGGTGAGTGGACTAATTCTGCTCTATAATGATTTCAAACTTACATCAATTGGTTTTAGGAAACCTTTAGAATTGATAAAAGCATTGAGATATATATGTGTTGAATTGAGTTTAAATCTCGGCAAAAAATTGGACAAATGACGATTTTTTGGTAGGCCGAGTTTGGGTGAAACTATTGGGAGTGCTTAGTATTCTAATTTATGGTTGTTTATGAGGATGTTAAAGTGTGTAAAATTATGGAAATGGCCATTGGGGTATTGATATTTGCCTGCTCGGTTTATGTACACAATGTGATAGTAGTGATGTGGAATTGAGCCGACAAGATATATATTTGTGTGTGTATATGATATATTAAGCATATACACGTGATGTTTCTATGGCTACCATTTATAACTTCTAGCGGAACTTTGAGGCTTATAACGGAACTTTGAGGCTTATAGAAGAGTAAATAGTTAAGTTCTCCACATAATTATTTGCACTAAAAGATAAAATGTATGTGATTAAGAATTTGATCTATTTCTTGATAATTTTGTAATCATTGTTTTGTAAAATGGTATTTATGTCAAGTATGAGACATGTCTTCAAAAATGTTGAAGAGTGTTACAACTTTGTGAAGGTGCGAGTTCTGACGTAAGCGGTATATGTTGGAAGCTTACTTAGCTTTGTAAAGTTTACCTTGAGTAGTATTTTATAGAGTTCATAATTAATGTGATTATGGAATTATTCAGAGATATTGTGATTGTGTTGAATCACAGTGTGTTTTTAATTGTGACTTGGTGTTGTGTTGCTTAAGGATAAGTACTATTGTTATATAATGATTTGTAAGATTGTAAATTTATAAGTTGAAATGATAAGAATGTCGCGGAAGTGTTAGATTGCTATGCGTTATAAATTTTGATGTGGGGCTATAATATGTGAGAATAGATATTAATATTGTGAGTGACGGTATATAAATGATTTATTACGTTAAGTAATAACGTGAACATAAAATGGTTACTTGAACCAAAAAAATCTGATATACATATGTTCGAAATCCTAATTAAATTGCCCGCATATGTTTTAGCGACTGTTTATAAAGTTGATCATCACGATTATGGCCTATAGACTTGTGATTAAGTTTGTTAATAAAGCTGTTATCAAGAACGATGATAAGGTGTCGAAATATTATAAATTTACAGATTATGGTTTGGATAATGACGGGCAATAAAGAGATATTGTGGATGAACTTTAATTTTATAAACATGATTATTTGTTTCATGAATAAAGAGTGGGTGTTGTCACCGTGAGAAAATATTATATGTGATCAAAATTTTAAGTACATGACCTTACAGTGTCACAGTGATTCACTTACAGCAAATTTCGAGTATAAGATTGATACCATATTTTGAGTTTAATTCATTTATAGAAAAGTTAATTTATTGATTTAAAATACTTTATTACGTTAGCATCTATTCATTGAGTTTTTTTAAACTCACCCCCTCCCTACTTTTTAGTTTTGCGGGAATAAAGATCTAGTATACTATTTTAGCAACTCGAAGATACGAGCTGAGCAATGAGTCTATTGAAATCACCAGGGTTGTTGGGTCTATCATACTTATAAAGTTGTAATTTTCTTTTGTTGTATTGAGATGTGTTGTAAACACTTGGGTGTACTATGATTTGAATATTTAAGTTGTATAAAAAATCAAGAGAGGCATATTGCCTTGTGCTGCATAAGCATGTTTAGAAAATATGTTCTACATTATATATTGCATTGATGTTTAGATAGATTAAGTGAGGCTTAGAGTGATAGGGTAGTTCTATTACCTGCTTGTAACATTCTCAGAATTGGGATGTTACAGATACGTTTTCGTAGAGAATTTTTCTCAAGAGATCTTACTAGCTGAATTCATCACAATCTGTCTTCTTCCCTCAAAATTGGTAGTGATATTTCTTGGAAGCTAGTTTTTAGGGTAACACTGTGGCAGGCATGGCATCACCGCTGTGAGAAACTATTTGGCACTCAATCTAATTTAGCCTTCAATAAACTTGGTATTATCAAGTATGCAAGATCAATTTGTATTGCTCAAGACTCGATGTCTAAATTTGTGGGTTTGCAGGCTAGTGTTGACAAGGTTCAAGCATGACAGCCTTCTCCTGCTGGATGAATCACTCTAAATGTAGATGGGGCTACTGACTTCCATAATCGTAGAAGTGCAATAGGGGGTATCTTACGTGATAGTCTTGGGACTTCATGAGGTGCTTTCTCTACGCCGCTGTGGTTTTGTTTGCCATTAGCTGCGGAATGTTGGGGTATTTGGTATGGACTCCTCTTCGCTTGGAATAAGAGTTTCCGCAAAGTCTGCCTTCGATCAAATTCTACACTTTCTGTGGACATTGCTATTAATAATTTGGAGTGGCATGGTGGCTTCCAAGTCTTGTCTAGGACATGAAGAGGCTCATCCAAAAGGAGTGGCAAGTGGATATTCAATACTCATCCCGCGAATTCAACCATTGTGATAATTGGCTTGCAAAATATAGTCTTAAGATTGGTTTGAGATATACGAAATTTGATTATTTACCGGGTCTTTTAAGTCGTCTGGTGAATTATGATCAAAGAGACTTGTTTTCCTTTCACCCTTATATTTGTTGAGAAAAAAAAAAATCTTTTGATCCTCTATTATTTCACTCTGTTCTACATAACTAACAGTTTCTAGCGTTTATTTTTGGGTTCTATTATTTTTTGATCATCAACCTTTGTTTGTGAGGTTTACATATTATATTTGTGTTATCAACCTTACAGAATGAAAATTAAAACTTTGAATTTGAAGGGTCTGACTAACCTACTTTATGCTTATTGCTATCCAAATATTGTTGCCACTGAAAAAGTTTGATGAAATGAAGTGCTTGAATTAGCTCATCCTCTCGTATCATTATTGAGAAATCAAGCAAAAAAATTCATTATGAAAGAGTTCATTCAAATGCATATAGTTTAGTCCTCTCCTGTTCTAAACTTCTATGGAGTCTGTGATTGGTGATTATCAGATAAGAAGGTAAAATTTTAACCATATACTATAACTGATGAACACGTAACACAAGATCTTTAAGAACTCAAGAACTCAGATTAGAAGAGGATTTTAATTCGGTAGAAAATTTCAAACTCGATTGATGATAACGTTTTCTAATGGTACTAATTAATAACTGTTTATTCCAGTGGTAGCTTTTTTGATATCCTGAATCTTTGATATAACAGAGAAGTTTTTAGAGTTTTATTTTACTTTCTTTTAGACACATGTACAAAAATAATACTAAAAGATTCAGCAAGCCAGTGAGCAAATTGCAAACATTTGCAAATAATCTCAAATTCCATCAAATGTAGGATTATACCCAATAGATCACAAATTTGGGATTTAATCATCAAAATAGAATTAATAACCTTGAAATGATTTTAAAGATTGGAAATTCCAAAGATAGTAGTTTCACTGCAGCGATCTTTACAAACATATGTGGTTTCAAGCATTATACATAGCTGTCTCCTCTCTCATGAAAAAAGTGTTAGTGGACAGAAAACCAGAGACGATACTGAAATACACACATCAAGATACGGTAGAAAATGTTCAAGAATTTGAAACTGCAATTTATATATGAACTGCACATTCTAGCATTAAAAATTAAAATTTGAAAGCTGTCAACAAACATTCTAAATCAGCGATCATTAACAACAGTTGAATACACATTCCCTAAATATTCTTGTTCAATTCAATAAATTGAATTAGCAAAACTTTCCACCAGCACAACAATCCACATTTCTTAAAAAAAAAAAAATTGCATCTACCTAAATTAGTGTCACTCTGAACCAATGATTGTTCTTTTCTTCCTTGACATCTGCTTCCCCCAAATAATTTCATTTCTTCCTTCGCTAAATTTACACAATTTGTGTTCATAATTCCAACATTTGCATTTTTGCCTTCTTCAACGTCTTATGTACTAAAAGGGGACTCTTGTATTATTTGCTATGCACATTGGTAGTTCACCAGATTTCTGCAACAAAAACCTTAAAATCTTACACAATTTTATACTTGCAGGTTTGCCGTCTCCATTTCATTGTATGTAGCCTTTGACTTTGCTGCTCTTGAGGATCTTGATGAGGATGATTTGGGAGAGTTAGTTGATGTCTTCTTTTTCCGTTTCTGTTTCTTGGGAATATTTGGAAGATCTGTAGATGGAATGTCTTTAAATATATCCGGTTGTCGTCCCATTGATTGTTCAAAATCTGTTGGGACATAGCAAAAGACTGTCAATTTATTTCATTTTTGCAATGCACAGATTATGTATATTACCATAAAAGAATGAACTGGCAGCTAAAAGATTAGTTAAAATTTATCAGAAGACAATGTCTATATCTTGTTCACTGGACATTTCTGAATATTCCCCCATATAACCAAGAAAACTTCTGTAACGCATACCTCTTTCTTTACTATACACGTTAACAGACATCACTAAGCATTCCCACCAAGGGCTTCAGTAGTTTTAAATTCCTTGTTAAGTTCAGACTTCTGAACAAGGACTCTTTTCACAACTTGTAGTAATTGATTACTACTTGCGCACCTCATTACGATATTAGAATTAATATAGGTCAAATTTGAATTGATCTACTCTCCAACAATACCGATCACATTCTCCCACATATATATTCTTGAATAGACCCAAAAATGTCTTTAATTAAGGCCATGAGCTCATAGATTCCCCATTGTAATATAGAAATGTTGCCTCGTGACAGAACAGCCAAACTCTGCATGTTCTTGGGGGGAAAAGAATCTTACTTTATCATACCTTGCTGAAATGGCTTCATCAAATCAAATGATGACAATAATATAATCCCCTCAATCACTAACCCGTGAAGAATGGTCCATTTCTGTTGTCTGAGCATAAATTCTCAACATTCCACATGGTATTAGTCTGTTATACTTGTTTATGCAAATATGATTAAGAAGAATAAGAACATCCCTACTATTATCTATACCTGCATGATTTGTCTAGTTTCTTTTTATATATAATTAATCATATATTCTACAAACCTTTAATACAAATTCTGAAGGAAAAAGAGAGCAAAAACATGCCTTGTGATGACCACGTGGAGATAGCTATTGAAGAATCCATTGGGTTGCCAATTGAAGATGAAAAATCAGGTGCTAACTTGAATTCATTCATCTGCAATTACCAGGATTACCAACCCAAATAAACAATTAATTAAGAAATAAACAACACAAAAATTTAGGGTTAAATGAACGTCTCGGATACAGTACAGCACTTATTAATTAATATTCAAACCTAAATGAGGACCACATACCCAACTGGGTGCAGTCCCAGATTGGCTGTTCCAACCTATGTGTGCCACATGTTTAACATCCGTTGGGTACCCAATTTCCATCTCTCTCTCCTTCACAACTATCACAAATACCATTAGGCCATTTAGCCCCAAACCATCAAGAAACATACGAACATTATGCATAAATATAACACAAATGTGTATAGAGAGAAGACTTGCTTACCAAAGATTTGAGAAATGTATTTGAAGCTTTTGTAAATCCCTTTCATTTTGGTCACCATGGTGGAAACGGGAAGCACAAATATTATGCGAGAAGGAAAGAAACAATGGCGAAGGAAACAGCAATGAAACGTGCAGAGTCGGTGTTTTTTCCTGATAGAAGAAAGCAGACGACTCTGTACTTAGTTGGGGATATGGATTTTTTTTACCAATTATTGAAACAAAGACAAAAAGACAAAAAGATTCCTGCGTATCATATAAGACTAGTTACACGTGATTCAGAAACTATTTACCCGTGAAACAAGATTGGTATCTACATCTAATTATCTATCCTGGATTTAATTGGAAAGACAACACAACAAACCCATTAATGAAAATATATACCTGAACAGAAAGGGAATGATGGTACAAAGATTCAAACGAGAAGCAAATTCTTCTCCAGCTCCTCCAAGAAGAACTTTTGCATGACTCTTTTCTCCACCCTTCTACAACCAAACTTGATGAACAAATTGACATGCAAAGCAAAGCAGCTCCTTTAACAGAAATGAAATCCCATTGAATCCCAAAAAGAGAGAAATAGAAGGAAATAGCTAGAAAGAGAAGTGGTAAGATATATGAGATGATGTATGTATAATGTGTCTACGAAGATAAATGAATTAATGAGAAAAAGAATAAGAATATTAAGAAGAGGCTAAGAGAAAGTGGGGAGCCATGAAAATAATAAAAATGAGAAGCTACTAAAGTAAGTTTATTACAAGAGACAAGACAAAAGACGAGATAAATTCGAGTGGCGGGTTTATTATTGAAGTTGTAGCTGTTTTTGTTGTTGTTGGTTCGGAAAATTGTGAAAATATGTACCTAATTGTTAATTGCGGATGTGGGGGTGTGGGTGCTTTATTGTTGAGAGCGAGTATAAGGAGGGGTTCAGGTTTTCCTTGTGGGTTATTTTTTACCGCTCCTCTCTAAATAAAATCCAAGATTTCTCTTAAAATGCGGGCAAATTATTTAATCAGAGGACACAGAAAATAACAATTAAAGAGAGTTAATACTATAATTATGTTTTTGCTTTGTACTATATCTTTTTTTAAAAAAATAAAGTTGTCGATCTCTGTTTTTGCAGTGGCTGACTCAGTGTGATTAATAAACTATACCTCGAAACTTGTTTCCATGAACTTAATTACGTCTGCTCTGTCATTAATTAAGAACCAATACTAACATCAAACAATCATTTAATGCAACTTGGTTAAGGCAACAGTAGTTTTGGTAGGTTGGCCAGCATCTATTCATTATCTTGCAGGTTGTGCTACAATTAATTTCAATATTTTGTACAGAATAGTAGCTCGAGAAAGTTCTCCTTTACTGGGTCTTCATTTTATTTGATCAAATAACGTTCAGAAAGTATGTTCATATATATAACTGTCACACATTGTATATTTTCCTTGTATTCAATCATTTCGTGCTACCCACATGGATAATCATATCTTTGATTATTTCTGATCATATGATATGAATTGGCAATTTTTCTAACGTTTAATTATTACTATTTCTTGTTTGCAAATCCTTTGAAGTCTAATTCCTATGCTTCCCTGGCAAATCCCACAAAATGCTTTCTGATTTTTGGTTGTTGTAGCCACGTTCTTGAGAAGCTGTTTCTTGGAATGAAACATAAGCTTATTTTTATTTATTTATTTATTAAATTTCCAGGTTACCCAATTGATAATTGTGCTGATCACCTTGAGACAGCATAGGATTTTGTACCTTACTCAGCTTCGGATTGCAAACATAATTATTTCTTAAAAGTGTCATTGTTGAGCAGAAACTGTTTCCTATTTAATGAAAGTCAATGCTGGTTCTGGGTTGTTGACATTGCAATTAAATATAAATTTTCACTTGCAATTATAAGACAAAGTAGAGATATTTCAATGATTCTTCCTCTTTTTTCTGTTTGTGGTTTACATAAGTATTGTTTTTATGTGAATGATGTTGTACTAACCGCACTAAGACTAGGTGTCATGTTTAACGAATTTCAGTTTTGCATTTGATCTTTTTTAATAATAACTAAAATTGTTGCAATGGATATAACCAAAGGATTAACATAAAACGGTACAGAAACCACTGCACGAAACAGGGTAACATTTATTCAGATGAAACAATCATAATTAGAAGCTGAAATTAGGTTCAGACTTCAGAGTCCCTCGGTATAAGCAACTCCAGTTGATTTCAGCCGTGTCCCTCCTGCTATAAGCTCAGCTACTGTAAATTTTTTTGGCTTCTGCAGCACTAGTAATAACATGATAGCCTGGCCATGTCACTCTTTTACTATTGCTGGATCAATAAGATCAACAATGTAAGATTGCATGACGACAGCTCTTGGTGGTTCTTTCCATGACCGGCCCAAATAGAATCGGGTGGACCGTTTGACGAGCTCGAGATCAGGCTTGCAAGAATGCCACATTTTTGGATTGAGGTTCTTGTGTTTTGATGTGGGTCAATTCCTCCTTGGGCCATGTCCATGTCAGCTTGCTTACTCATGGGTTTTCTTGCTACAATTTTGAAGATTTGGAATACAACAGCTGCGTCACCAACTATGAAGTCTACTGTGCCAGTGATGTAGCAATCTTGGCAGAATTGGCGATTTGTGTGGGCGTAGAGTGTGTCTTGGTAGAAGTCAATGCGGCCACGACTGATCACGGATTCATCGGCGCTGACACGGAGCGCTACAGAAGTGTTTTGGAACCAGATGTTTCGGGCTATAAATCCATCACCACCAACAGCTGCATGCATTGACATTCATAAAAACTTGGTTGACTTCTACGTTCTAACGAGACATGCATGGATAAAAATGCACTTAAAACTGTTGAGGAGAAAATTTATTAAAAATGTTTTCTTAAATTCTAAGAATCTTTATGATAGATATAAAGTTTACATTCCAATTGATTATATTTCTAAAACAATAACACTAACACAATAAGCTTGTAAAGTTGTGACAATAAGATTAAAGAAAGAAAAGAAACAAGAAAGGAACCATTCCACTAAGTTAGTGACAAAAGAACAATACTTAAATTACCATAAATATAGATAATTCTTAGTGTTGGGTGGTAGTATAAATCACATGAAACAATAATAATAAGATAAATTAAAATTTTAAATTATTTTATTTCTTGAAATCATGAACGTGTAAAAGGTATGGTTTACTTATCGCACTCAAGACAGCAAAAAGTCGTGATGGTCTATTTGCTCTATCAAAAAATTCAACTAAAATATCTATAAACTTATATAATTTTATATAATATAGTCAAATTTGAAAGAAAAAAATTATATACAATATGATGTGTTAAGCATGACCTAATTTTTTATAATCATATATATATATATATAAAAGAAAAAAATTGTCACGTTTTTCATTGAATGAGAGAAAATTAGTAGGTTGGTTTGTCTTCAAATTATGAAAATGAAACTATAACAAATGTGAATTGAAATATATCCTTCCTTTGGTAGAAGAAATAAAAAATATAAATGTTGGATTAATTTGGTTCGCAACTTGAACTAATTATATATTATAACCCAATTATTTTATTCTTGGATAATAACATTTGATTCGCTAAATATTCTTATTTTTGTAAAATAAAGATCTAATTTATTTATTTCTATCAAATAAGTCCCCAACTCAGCAACTCTTCTTAGAATAATTGAAATACCCTTTCGTACTAAATAATATACTCTTGTATAACAATGGTTGAAATCTAATATTATAAAGGTAATTTGTTTATTTTAACAATGATTGAAGGCTTATTCATATAACAGATAAATTATGTCCTTATTTGTAAAAATATAAAAGTATAAAAATTTAAATATTTGAATTTTGGATGTTTTTATCCCTATTGTTCTTGTTTCTCCATTTTTCCTTCAAAAATTTTGATGTCTAGACACAGCAGTTAATCATACTATGGTGGGTTCTTATAGACCTAAGTCCATGATATCAAAGAGTGGCCTTAAATGCTGGTTGAAGTTTACACTGGCTCATCAGATGGTAGTAATTGAAAGCCCTTTCATCCGAAAAAGGAGTTTGTCAAGTTGGTGCTACTTGTGGTCCTGTTTTACGAGGAAATATTATAACATTATTTGAATTTGCTTTTGTTTTCTTTTTACATACCTAGGTGTGTTTTTAAATCTTCAACAACAGTCGGCCAGGTTTATTAAAAAAATAGCAATCTATGAGAGTTTGTAGGCTGAGTGAATGGAATGTCCCGAATATAGCTTTATTGTTTATTAGATAATAGGTAAATCTTGAAGATTCAACTACATATTGGAGGAAAGAGAGAGCATTATTAGGCTCCAACTGTCTATTTGGAAAATTTTCAACAAACACGACATTACATAGCACATAAATAATAAACTTTCTGGAGAGGTAGATCATCAATTGAGGTTAATAACTTTTGCAAGACAATTGTCGGCAGGCTTAGGTTGGGGCAAGTGCACTATTGAACGTCCAGGATTAAGTTGCACAAGCCTGCAAATACATACACAGGGAGGAAATATAAAAAATATGTATTTGCAATATCTAACAATTTGTAACCAAATTAATGTAAAGATTATGAAAACAAATAATAACGAGAATGAGCAAGGAAAACTCACTTTTAGTTAAGAAGAAAATGGTGAAGATACATAGAGATTTCAATCTTGGCCATATCAGCTCCAATGCACTTCCTTGCTCCTCCACAGGGAATGAAAGATCCTGGTTTGGCTACATGATTCTGCTTAATTACAAGTTACCAAGCCAAGAAAATGAGGTCTGTCAGCT
>JAXCLQ010070519.1:0-14251 GCA_035584115.1 Cedrela odorata
TCGATCTCTCTTTCTGGAGGTAGTCCAGGTAACTCTTCAGGAAAAACATCTAAAAATTCTCTAACTACTGAAACATGCACTGGATCCACTTTTCTATCATTAACATCTCAAATAAAAGCTAAGTATCTAGTATATCCTTTCCTCAATAGTCTACCCGCATCGATAGCTAAGATCAAGTTACCAAGGACTTCACTTCTATCACCCTGGACTTCAAAGAATGGATCATTTGGAATAGAAAAAGTGACAGTTTTCTTCCTACAATCCACTGTCGTGTGATATCTGGATAACCGTCCATACCTAAAATCACATCGAAATCTAAAATCTCTAGCAAAATTAAATTAGCAAGATATATATGCTCCCCAAAAGAAATGGCACAAGATTCTATGATTTTAGAAACTAATATTGCACTTCCCACGGGAGTAGACACGGCTAAATATGAATGTAGGGTTCTAATCTCTTTGCCTAGACGATATGCAAAGTATGGAGAAATAAAAGAATGAATTGCCCCCGGGTTAAACAGAATTCTAGCATTAATAGCCTCAATAGAAAGAATACCTATCACAACTGTGTTTGATGCCTAAGCATCCTTAGGAGTCAATGCAAACACTCTCGCCTGACCTTTGCTGGTAGATGATTGGCCTCTGCCAACAGATTGTTGTCCTCTCTCACTGGATGGTTGACCTCTACCCATATAACCCCTTTCTGAAGAAGGTCTTGGCAAAGACGATGCTGCCTACTGAGCATAGAAGGGCTGAACAGGTGGAATAGGATAATCTCTAACCATATGGCCCATCTGACTACATCTAAAACAAACATCTGTCTCCCTTCTACATAATCCAGAA
Source organism: Cedrela odorata (assembly GCA_035584115.1). NCBI lineage: Eukaryota > Viridiplantae > Streptophyta > Magnoliopsida > Sapindales > Meliaceae > Cedrela > Cedrela odorata. The sequence goes on from JAXCLQ010070519.1 coordinate 843, forward strand.
TGAAAGCGCCCACACTTTGAACACATGGGTATATTAGGCTTAGCTACCGAGGCAGAAGATTCAACTTATTGATGAGAAATTCGGTCCTCTTTTCTGCATGAACCCTTGAACATCGGAGTCTAATTTCTAAAAGTAGAGCCCCTGAGATTAGGCTCACTACGTGAACCAGCCTGGCCACCCTGTCGCGGCCTCCCAAAACTTTCTGTCCTAGCATTTTTCAGGAACTCCTTTTCAGCCCGCCGCTCTTTAGCTCTCAATTCAAACCGGAGTGCTGAGTTTAAAGCCTGAGTATATGTAGTAGTCCCTATGACTTGCATTGATCTAAAAAGATAGTCTCATAACCCATCAATAAATCTCTTGACTCTCATATGCTCTATACTTACCAGATGTAGAGCAAAGCAAGATAGACGAGTAAACTGTACATCATACTTTGTTACCGACATATTCTCTGTCTGAACCAAGTGTTCAAATTCCCTCGCTTTAGCATCTTTGATACTCTGCGGCATGAAACAGGTGAGAAAAGCTTCACTAAACTCTAGCCACTCTAGGGGGGTTCTGTAACACTTTTTCTATGCACAAAGGACATATATCAGGTATAAGCTATATCTCTCAACTGAAAACTCACCAACTCCACTGATCTCGCTGATGAGCACCCTAAAACAGTGCATATCCTGTGCGATTCCTCTAAAAACCCACTAGGATCTGGACTTGCTTCAACCCCTGTAAAAGTCAATGGGCACATCTTTCGAAAATCATGCAAGTTTACCACTAATCCCTGCTCTCACTCAATAGGAGCCTGAACAGGTTGCTTAATTTTTGGACGAGGCTAAATAGGAGGAACCTGAGTTTGCTGCTGATGTGTTGAGAAACCAAGTCTACCAACACTTCTACAGCATGCTGAATTCTCTGCATTCCATCAGCAAGATCTATATTGTATTTATCATCCACTCTCTCATTTGGCATTTCAGGCTCTTAGATTCTAGCTTTACCCCGACATCGACCTCGTCCTACACCTCGTCCTTTACCTCGTCCTACACCTCATCCTCTACCTCGTCCTCTACTTACTTGGCCCTGAACCCCAACATGTGGCACTAGAGGCCTAAACGAATCCTGATCTGAAGAAGAAATCCTTTGGTCTCTATCGGAGGGATTTTGATTTCGAGATGACATAATTTAATTTCTAAGATACAAATACATAGTTAAGATGAATTACAATTTATCCTACAACTTCTACAGAAAGAAGATGCATCGGATTATTCAGATACTCAAAGAGGCAACACCTCACGCGGAAGTATCCTGGACATGCTACACATGCAAGGCATTACACCCTACTTGCAATCACCGACCCCTAGACCATGCTCTGATACCACTCTGTCACATACTGGTAAATCGGTATCGTGATGGCATAGAGGTAGAGATATCCTATCCCTATAAGTCTCAGACAAAAACTTGTACATATAAACTGTAATGCAGAAAACTAGCAATCATATGCATGACTCACACATATACTAAAGGCTCCATGCCCATCAATACACTTCCATATATAAACCAGGATACTCATAAATAAAAGAGTATAAACACACATATCAATATACATAGAAATATACAGAAGCACACTCATAATGTGTATACATGATTAGGCGTCATGCCCAATGTACAAAACAGACCACAACATGAACTCCTAGGTGACTGCATGGAGAATCTGGAATCCCAATGCTCTTCGCGAATATCTTATAGAATCCTTACCTAGAAGAAAGTTCTGCACGATAAACTGTAGTGGGGTGAGTTTTAGGAAAAACTTAGTGAGTGGATACTGAAATGAAAATTTTAAATAAGTTCAGTTTCAACATAAAATATGTTTAAACCTACAATTAATTTCAAACAGAAATCATATTAACAAGACATCCACTGCATATTATAATAATTTCCATAATTACAATTTTAAATAGTTAAATGAAAACAGAATAATATACAGTGATGTGTACAAATTTCGGGTCAGATATCAGACCGCCCATCGCCCCCTACTTCTCACATGTACCGATACCTTCACATAAAACAAATCAGAATGTGCTTTCAAAGCACATAAACCTTCCCCCTTATGTCTCTCAGCTAGTATTAAGTAAAAATTAAAGTAATAGTTAATATACTGTCATAAATACAAAAGAAAGAAATAAAACACAATTCAAAGCACAATGACCTCCTCCTGGCCTTAAAATAATATCTCAACAATTCCTCCTCAACAATATGCAAATGTAGCTCAAAACAGATCTCATTTTCCATATAAAATTGAATATAAATCAATTTACATATAAACTATTTCTTATTTTAGAAAACATTAAGTTTTATAAAAAAAATTAAAAGAATGAAAAATATGTAAAAATCCACTCACAGGTGTCACCAAAAACGGAATAGAAACTCGATCTCTAAGGGCTGAATGGTCGCTCCCACGGTGTATCAATAATACTTTTATACTAATTATTAACATAATAATTTAAGTACACATGCTTACAATTAAACTATGATATTGACATACAATAAGTTTTCCCCCCTTTTCTAAAATATCTTTTATTCTACAATCTGAATCAAATGATTAATACATGAGTTATCGATTATACTTCATTTACTATTACTAACTAATTCCGCACGATAACACACTATTTCAAAATCTAAATCAATCGCAACGATACTGTCACTATTTAAATTATCCGACAAAATTTAATTTCACCTAATTTAACAACTAATCGGTTTAATCATAACCTAACAAGTATAATCTACAAAAATTGTCAGAGATAAATAGTAATTTTTGTATGAATAGTATTTTTGGCATGAACAGTACTCGTTATGAATAGTGAGTTATCGAAAAATGCATAAATACGATAATAACAAAAGTAGGAATCATACCGAAGGGTCAATTTAACCCTAAGACGTCCGGATTGCAAGTAATTTCAAAAATTCCAAATTTGTGAATAGTAATACTATTTTCCTCCCAGCTTAATCGTTAACCAAATCACTCAAACGAAGCTCCTAGAATGTAGATCATGTCGTGTACGTGTGATTTGTAGTAAGAAACGAAACTTTAACCGGTTAGAAATTGCGTAATGTTGGAGAAATTAAAAAGAAAGTAAATTGCAATGGTCACTAGACGTGGACGAAGAAGAAGAAAAATGATTCAACTGTTCACTCTTCCCAGCTTTAATGAAATGAAAATTTCAAAATTGACACATTTACCCTTAAAAATTAAAAGAGCTTAAATTAAAAAAAGGGTAAATATGTCATTTAAGATTTTTTTTTTCTAAACTTAGTAAATAGTTATCAAATCACTCCCAATAGCTAAGTAAACATTAATACAAAGTTATTTACTCGGTTTTTATTATCCCGACAAAATTTATAAAATGACCAAATTACACCTAGTGTGTAAAATGATTAAAATGCCCTTAATTTAAATTTTGGGGTATTACATCAGCACTCGGCACATAGTGGGCTACCATGGCTTTTCCCTCATATTTCAACCCCACTGCTGCTCTACTCACCTATGTGGCCTCTCATAGGTTCATCCATAGGCTACCTCCCTATATATACAGTTAATAACCTGGCCATACATCAGACTTATTGGCCATGATTCAATAACCGGCCTTACCGGCCCCATCACCAATATACATGCATTAAAATAATTCATTTCAAATCAGTAGTGTAATCATATAAATCAAACCCAAGCCTCCTCGTCTATAATATTTTCAAACAATGTTTATAAAATATATAATCCAATTTTCGACCTCCCCGACCATTACATGCATTTATATTAAATAAAACTTTAACAGCAGACCACAATATACAAACCATCTCAATAGCAATGTAAAGTACAAGGAAAACATTTGTTTCAAGTTCCATTTTAACATTTAAAACACTTTTTTAACATACAAGCATACATATAAATATCATATGCATTCTATTTATATAATTGGGTATGTATAAATTTATTCACAACAAAGGGGAGAGTAAACATTCTCGCTACGTATCTTCGTGCCTTCTCGATACTTTACTCTAGTTCTCGACACCTAGTATCACACATACATATTTTAAATAAATTCCCCGTTCCCAAATAATTATACTTATATGCATAAAAAGGAATGTTTGTGGGAAAACGTGGCTAAATATTTGTAGTTGACACACAACACTTCACGAAGCTTAACTAACGGGCCATTTATCCGATTTCTAACAAATGAAATCCCATGGCTATTTTCATTTCAAATTTTGCATTTCCAAACCAAATTTTCAAACATTTACTCAATTTGCTAAAATCCACTTCTAGCTGATAATCAACAAATAGATTTTTAATAAAATTCCTCTATAACTCAATTATAACCGTCTAACGTTTCCTAGGCAGAAATCCAAAGAAATTCTTATATGAATAGTAAGCTCTAGTTTTCTAATATGTTCAAAATAAAAGAATTGAACTTATTATGGTTTATTAGGCTAATATTTAGCTTGAAGTAGTTCGTAGAACCTTAAATCGTCAATTAATTGCAAAACCACCAATTTGTTCGCGAAACACTAATTTTCCCTTCATGTTGTTCCTTGCCCGTTTTCAGTCTAAATGTGGTACTATGTTGAGAAGAAGATGAGAAATCACATGGGAGCTAAAATTAAAAGAATACCTAAGAGTTTTGCTAAGATTTGCAAGGAAATCCGAGAAAGAGAGTGAGGTGTGGTTTTGTTTAGAGAGAGAGAAGAAAACATGAATGAGGAAGAAGCTAGAGAGTTAATCCCCCTCATGAGTATTTATAGGAATTGGCAAAAAGATCAAATTACCTTTCGAATTTTACCCAAATTAGTGTCATGTATCAATATATTTGGGTTGAGTATTGATACTTTTGGACTGAGTATCGATACATTTAGTTCAAGTATCGATCCGTTCCTTAAGAATTCAATTATGGAAATTCCATTGATCTCACTCTTTTGATAAAGGTATCGAAGGTATCGATCTGATCCATTTTGTAATTATTTTTGAACTCTCTGTTTTCAAATGTATCAATAACTTTAAGGAAGGTATCGATCTAGTTAGTTTGTAATTTCTTCCCAAATCTCTGACTTTGCAAAGTATCGGTACATTTTATAAAGGTATCGATCCCTTCATCATATACCAAGCAGTAATCTTATGTATCGATACTCCCATTCCAAATATCGGTCTCTTCATGCTCCGAATAGTTTTTGACCCTTTTCTTTTCATTCCCTAGCACTAATTTCATTTACCTTACGGGGGCTTCGCCCCTGATCCCTTCACAAAAGCGCTGCCTCTTGATTCCGCTTGCTAACCGGCTAGCGAGATCACTGAATGCATGAGCGTAGAGCTATATATGAAAACCCAATATATGTAAAATTCATCTCATAACATTAAATTTATTATATTCATATTATTAAACTAAATGTAAATTCACCTAAGCCTCGATACTATGTCAACTAACCATTACCTTGCATGTGTGAAATGAATGTCATACAAATGACTATTTCACCTTTATGTTCAAAGAACAGGGTTTAACAATTCTACCCTCCTTAGAAAAATTTTGTCCCCAAAATTCTACTCTCCGTTATAGAAATAACGATATGATATGTTATACCATTATGAAATTAACATTTGACACATCTTGTTAATGAAATAAATAGGGGTAATGTTACGGCATTTGATGTTCAGGTTCCCATGTCATTTCTTTAACTATGGCACTCCGCCATAAGATTTTTACTATAGGAATTACTTTACTTCTTAGCACCCGTTCCTGTCAATCCAAGAGTGCTACCGATTAAAATTTATAATTTAATCCTCTTGAAGTCAATAGGTGGTGGTCTGATGATATGTGAAGGGTCTAGAACATATTTCTTCAACATTGAGACATGGAAGACGCCATATATCCGTTGCATTTTTGTGGGTAATTCTAGTTTGTATGCTATTAAACTAATTCTCTCAATGATCGTAGAAGGTCTAATATATTGAAGATGGAGCTTTTCCCGATTTTTAAATTGAATCACTCATCTCCAGAGAGATACCTTCAAAAACACCATATCACTAACATCAAATTCGAGCATTCTTCTTCAGTGGACTGCATATGACTTCTGCCTGTCATAAGCCATCTTCAATCTATCTCAGATAATTTTCACCTTTTTTGTAGTCATCTCAATCAGTTCAACATTTTTGAGCTTTCTTTCACCCACTTCATCCCAACATATTAATGTCCTGCACTTTCTGTCATATAAGGCTTCGTATGGAGCCATACCAATGTTAGCTTAATAACTGTTATTATATGTGAATTTAATCAATGTTATGTGCATATCCCAACTACCTTGAAATTCCATAACACATGACCGTAACATATCCTCCAAGGTTTGGATAGTCCTCTCCTCTTGGCCATCAGTCTAAAGATGAAATACAGAACTAAAGTTCAAAGTAGTACCCATAACTTTCTGAAATTTCAGTCAAAATCGAGATGTAAAGTGAGGATCTCTATTTGATACAATAGTGACGGGTACACCATGTAGTCTTACGATCTCTGCTATTTATAGTCTTGCTAGTTTCTCCAAAGAATACTTTATACGGATTGGAAAAAGTGAGTTGACTTAGTCAAACGATCTACTATAACCCATATAGCATCATGTCCTGCCTGAGTACGTGCAAACCAATAGCAAAATCCATGGTAATGTGCTCCAATTTCCTTTCTGGTATAGGTAGGGGTTGTAAAGTTCCTGCTGGTTTTTGATGTTTTGCCTTAATTTGCTGACACACCAAATATTTTGCAACATACTCAGCTATGTCATTTTTCACATCTGACCACTAATAACTATATTTGATGGTTCGGTATATCTTTGTATTACCAGGATGCATAACAAAAGTAAAACAATATGCTTTTCCATAATGGCCTTCCTTAAGTCATAACATTAGGCACACAATCTCTGCCTTTCAAAGTCAATGTACCATCTGATATAAGGTAAAAGTCACTTTCCTTTTCGTCAAGTATATGCTAACATATCTTGGCTAAATTACAATCTTGCATATGTTTTTCTCTAATATGATCCACAAAGTGGGTCTCATAACAAAATTAGCCACAAAGGCTCCAGTATCATTACAACTTAAGGCTACACCTAAAGCCTTCAATTCTACCAACAAGGGCATATATGTTACTCGAACAAATGCTAATGAAACATAAGATTTCTTACTCAAAGCATCTGCTACTACATTAGCTTTCCCTGGATGATACTTGATAACCAAGTCATAATCTTTTATTAATTCGAGTCATCTCCATTATCTCAAATTCAATTCTCGCTGAGTAAGGAGAAATTTCAGACTCTTATGGTTTATAAACACTTAACAGTGCTCCCTATATAAGTAATGTCTCCAAATCTTCAATGTGAATACTATTGCTACCAATTCCAAGTTATGGGTAGGATAATTAACTTTATACTTCTTTAGTTGGCGAGAAGCATAAGCAATCATCTTCTCATTCTGCACCAGTACACAGCCCAATCCTTGCTTAGATGCATCGCTATACACAACATAGCCATACCCTGGTGTAGGAAGAATTAGAATCAGTGCAAAGGTAAGTCAATCTTTCAATGCTTGGAAACTCTATTCATACTGCTCATCCCATTCAAACTGAACCCCTTTTCTTGTTAATTTAGTTAGCGAAGCAACTAATAAATAAAATCCTTCTACAATCCTTCTGTATTATCTAACTAAACCCAAGAAACTTTAGATTTTTATGACATTCTTTGATCTTTCCCATTGTATTACAACTTCAACTTTTCGTGGATCTATAAAGATTCTAGCACTTGACACAACGTGTCCCAAGAATACCACTTCTCTAAGCCAAAATTCACACTTAGAGAATTTCGCATACAATCTTCTGTCTCTTAAGGTCTACAACACAATTCTAAGATACTGAGCATGCTCTTTCTTATTTCTGGAGTACACCAGAATATCATCAATGAAGACGATTACAAACTTATTCAAGTAGGGATAGAAGACATGATTCATGAGATCCATAAATGTTATTGAAGCATTAGCAACCCAAATGGCATTACTAAGAACTCATAATACCCAGATCTTAAGTTGATATTAGAGAATACAATCGCTCCTTACAACAGGTCAAAAAGATCATCAATACGGGGCAATGAGTACTTATTATTAATAGTTACCTTTTTAACTGACAGTAATCGATGCACAACCTCAAGGTACTATCTTTCTTTCTTACAAACAAAACAGGTGCTCCCCATAGGGAAAAACTGGGTCTAATGAAACCCTTATCAATCAATTCTTGCAATTGAACCTTAAGCTCCTTAAGCTCTGTCGGAGCTATACGATATAGAGGCATACAAATTAGGTTAGTTCCAAGCATAAGATCTATGCCAAATTCAAAATCTCGTTCCGAAGTTATTCCAGATAACTCATCTAGGAATACATTTAGGAACTCATTTGCAACAGGGGTATGCTCTAGCTATTTCTCTTGGACTGACATATCAACCATATATGCCAAGAATGCATTACAGCCTTTCTGTAATAACTATTTTGCTTTCAAAGCTGAAATTACGTAAGATGAGAGAATATTGTGCTCACCGCTCCAAACCATCTTAGGTTCATCAAGCTTCTGAAAAGTCACTTGCTTTGTAAAGCAATCTACTGAAGCTCTATGCTGCGATAGCCAATCCATTCCCAGAATGGCATCAAAATCTTGGATTTTAATTTAATGGAATGAGATTTACCTCTAGGGTAGTCTCTCCCACTATCACACTATACTGTCTAAATACAGTCTTTCTGAGTAATCTTTGCCCTAGTGGTGTATGCAATACTAATTTCTGGTCTAAATGACTTAATTCATGGTCGGCATAATGTGTAAATAATGTACTTATAAATGATCTATTAGATCTAGGGTCAATAAGGATGTATGCAGGCTGACCAAAGATCAACATCATACCTGCGATGACATCTGGATTAACTTTAGCCTATTTCTAGTTCAGTGCAAAAACTCTAGTCTGAACCCTAAGCTGGTTCCTCTATGCACCATGAATTGATGAAGTACTACTAAACCTGGATCTCTTGTTAGGTGGAACAGCAGTCTAAACTGGAAGTTGTTGCTGATGAAATGCAGAATGTTGACCTTGAGCAAAATGTCTAGTATTAACTCAGGTCTCCCCATACTTGGACAATTCCTCTTAATATGACTGGTCTGTCCACACTAGAAACATGTCAGTGGAAAACTGCAAGGACCATTGTGATGCTTCCTACAATAAGGGCATCTACTAGCTCTATTTGTCTACTGAGAATCTGAAGCAGACCTTGAAGCAACTGATCTCGGTCTATATCTGAATCCAAGGGATCCACGTGGAGAGAACTATGGATTACTAGCAGGGCTAGGCACAAAAGCACCACTGGATGAACCATTGCTGCGGCTCTTTTTTGACGACTAGCAAATAAAAACATTTAGATCCTTTGTCTTCTAAAAGCCAACTCTTGCTCTTCTTTCCTCTATTAGCTTTTCTACCCGAAGTGTTCATTGCACCATCTCTCGGTAACTCTGAGTACCGGTCACTAGCATCTGCTCATTGATATCCAAGTTTAATCCTGCCTCAAACTTGGCACAAAAGGGTCTCCTCATTGGCAAACTCAAGAACAAACTCCGTCACTTTCTCAGCTGTGTCTCGTACTCTACTACTATTCTACTCATCTGTTTCATATTTAGGAACTCTACTATTTTCTGATTACAGTGGTAGTGAATAAAATACTAATTCTGAAACTCTCTTAGAAAATCAGTCAATGTTAGTTGTGTCCTAGATCTGACCAACATGTTTTGCCACTAAGTAGCAACACTATCTTGCAACAACCTAATAGCCACTCTCAACTTATCCTCATCTATAATACCTATATCCTGTAGATTGTGTTGTATCAATTTCAACCATCTACTTGCCATAATTGTATTAAAAGTTCTTGGGAAATATTCACACCCTAACTGTCTAGCTTCCTTAATCAACTTAGAAAGCTTGTATATCAATCTAGAAGATTCTGCAGGGCCTGCAGGAACTGTTGGCACTGGAGGTGTTATCATCGATTCATTGGGTGGTTGTCCTAAGGGAACTTGCTCAAGTTAAGCTTGAGTTTGGTTTTGGGCATTCCAATATACCATAAAAGCTGTCCACTTCTCTAGTAAGACATTAGCTGGCATTTTCATCTTAAGATATGGAAATTGAGCTATTTGTTCAAGTTGAAGAACCTGGGATACATGTGAGGACTATGCTAGTTCCTTATCAGGTATCGGTATCCTACGTGGTCTACCCCTTCCTCTTCCAGTACATGAAGCCATATTCTACAAAAAGAAACGAATTCAATTATATATGCTTCACAACAGTATATACTTATCTACGACTTGACTCATTTTATGTCCACTAGATAATTTCAAAAGAATTTATTTTCAAAACTATGTTCAACCCATTTTAGAAAATTATCAAACTATTTTCAAAACATTAAAAAACACTTTTCAAAACCAAGTGCTCTGATACCACTAAAATTGTCACTCCCTGACCCTAGGGTCCACCTGTTATAATGGCCACAACTCTTCTAATATATCCTCTATGCCCAGAATGTATCAAAAGAGCCTACAAGACTTAACTGTAAATCATAAACTCTTGAAAACAGTTTATAAACACAAATTCTCATCCATAGGATTTTCATTAAAGAATTGATCTCTGTGATCAATTCATTCAGAACATGATAAATTAATATAAATATCAAATAGAAAACCATTTACATATAGGTTGAATAAAATAATAAATTCTTACGTAAATATTTAATTACAATACTTACATATATCCAAATAAAATGCATATCTAGTGGACAAAATTACATATGTGAGTCAAGATAATAAAACCTACCAAGAGCATTGTATGCTCTTTATCACTACCATCAGCCTAGTTAGGACTAACGCGCCTAACTTGAAAGTTGAAATTTTGAGGAGTGAGAATACAACTATACTCAATGAGTAAATACATACATACCTATATACATACATGCACACACATTTTCAAATTCTCAGATATTGGAATTTCATTACTATCATGCTTAAAATACATCCCTATCAAGCTGCCAGGACTTTCTATAAAGTCTTTATATAACCGCACACAGTGGGCTTACCATGGCTTTTCCCCCCTTCTACCATCCCCACTGTAGCTCCACTCACCTATGCGGCCTCTCATAGATTCGTTTATAGGCTACTCTTTATATATACAGTCAATAACCTGGCTCACTAGCTATACATTAGGCCTATTGGCCAGGATTCAATAACAGGCCATAATATTTTCGAACAACGTTTATAAAACATATAATCTAATTTTTTGCCTCTCTGGCCATTGCTTATATGTATATCAAATAAAACTTTAAAAGCAAACCACAATAAACAAACAATCCGAATATCAATGTAAAGTATATGGAAAACATTCATTTTAAGTTCTATTTTAACATTTCAAAACACTTGTTTAACATACAAGCGTACATATAAATATCACATACATTCTATTTACATAATTGTGTATGTATAAATTTACTCACAATAAATGGGAGGGTAAACACTCTTGTTACGTATCCTCGTGCCTACTCGGTACTTCACTCGGTACTTCACTCGGGTTCTTAGCACCTAGTATCACACATACATATTTTAAATAAATTTCACGTCCCCAAATAATTATACTTATATACATAAAATTGAATGTTCATGGGAAAACGTGGCTAAATGTTTGTAGTTGAAACACGACACTTCACGAGGCTGAACTAACGGGTCATTTATCCGATTTTCAACAATGAAATCTCATGGCATTTTCAAATTTCAAATTTCACATTTTCAAACCAAAATTTTCAACATTTACTATATTTGCTAAAATCAACTTCTAGCCGATAACCAACATATAGATTTTTAATAAAATTCCTCTATAACTTAACTATAACTGTCTAATGTTTCTAAGGTGAAAATCCAAAGAAATTCTTACATGAACAGTAAGCCCTAGTTTTCGAATACGCTCAAAATAAAAAAAAAAATTGAACTTATCATGGTTTAATCTCCAAACTCAAGAAAGTTGAGATTGAAAATGATCCATTAGAAGGAATCAAAAATCCTTTAAGTTCTTTTGAAAGCTTTTTGAAACAGATAGCTGATTCAAAGGCTGAATTCAAACAGACGTATCCCTCATGGATAAAATTTGAGTTTGTGCTAAGATAGGCAAAACAGATGGTAGAGATACCATTGAATGGATGTTTTCTAAATGTTGATTGTATCAAGGATATTGACGAAGCAATTAGCAATTAGGAAACTATTAACTGGGTTCATGTTCAAAACAAGGGTTTTAATGTGAACGGAACTTATAAGTTTCTAAAATCTAACCTGCAAGGATCTACAGGAAGCTTCTAGAGAAGTTTAGAAGCTGGATCTGGAGTTTTGGACACTATAAGGGACTTGAATATAGTAGAGGCTATTTTTGCTTTATTCAAAGACATGCTCAGTAGAGAATTTATTAGAGTAACAATCACCAATAGAAATCTTTCTGAGGTAGTTGCTTTGGAAGCACTTACAAAATTAAGATTATGTGACTTGTGTCAATTTGAAAATTTTGTATGTGAATACTAGAAATACTTCTATCAATTACCCGGTAGAACGTAAGAAGTTATGAAAGATACCTTCTTTGCGAGACTTCCAAGTGGCTGAGATTAAGCTGCTAGGGAAGCATTCAAGTTGCTCATAGAGAAAAATTAGATATTTAACTCTCTAGGAGGACGTATTGAATCTGTTAGGCAGCTGCTTCGAACAAGGTGTTTTAATGCCAAGCTAAATAAGAAAGCTAAAAGGCTTAACTTTAATGAACCTTGTTACCAAAAATTTGTAGGTGTTCCTAGACAATACGGATGTAATATTCATAAAGAAGAACACAAAAAAAGTAATTCAAAAGAAAAACCTAAGAAATCTTGGAAACTATCTCGATGGAAAAAATTTCCTCGAAGGTTTCGAAAGATGGAAAAGATTCTCTTGAAAACTAGGAAGAATCTTCCAGACCATGAAAGATTTGCTAAAAGGGTAGAAAATAGAATAAGTTCCAAAAAAAGAGGGGCAAGGAAGTTCTGTGTTACTTGTCCATCTAGAAAGTCTGCTAAAGACTATAACTGCTACTGGATATGCGATAGTAAGGAACATTATGTTGATAAATGTCTTGATCGAAAAAGGAAAACTTCTAGTGTCAGATTGTTAGAAATCGATACTGAAAAGTAGAAATTAGTATATGAACCTGTATGGGGATATTAGATTAGTACTGATGATGTAACACCTGTAATTTACATTCAACACTATATGTGCCTAGTTTTGTAAGTTTGGAAATTTAGTAGACATGAAATG